>JANHGB010021479.1:0-37816 GCA_026283785.1 Coracopsis vasa | reverse complement strand
ACAACAAACCACCCCCAACCACTCCCCTCACCCCACCCTCCCACCCCCATATTATAAGTGTTGAGACAGATAAGACCATAGGTAATGTGAAATTTACTTAGAAAGTTTTTAATATCACTGTAAAGAATGGTGACAGTTTGAGCCTGAACTCCCTGTGAAAAACTGACTACAAATTCTTGGCCATGGAGAGTTCCAGCAAAGCTGTGCTTCCTGTAGGTTTTGCGAAAGGATGAAACATCTTGCTGCAACAGGAGTGAATTGCTGTCTGGGATGACTTGCTCAATTCATTTTGTGTTTTCACGGGTTATTAACAAGTCTGTCACCAGCCTCAGTGGCTGTTCTTTGTCATTCTGCAAACTCATAAACCTTAAATAACTTAAGAATTTAAAAGAAGCTGGCAAATTGAAAAACAAGTATCCACAAACAGCTTCATAAGCACTCTCTTTTTGGTGCATTGTAAGTTGTTTCAGAAGGCATCTTAGGAAGTAAAAGAAAAAACAAATATACTTGATCAGGATGAGGAGGTCTTTATTTTCATGACAAGATGTTAATGAGAATATTTGGACTTGGGGAGGGCAAGAAAAGTGAATTTGCATGCTCAGCTTTATGTTCAGTTCCTAGTTCAAATAATATCCAAGCAGCATTCTTGGTTTGTCAGCCAGGGAAACTGTTGAAATACCAGTCAGCAAACAAGGGCTTCAGTGTATTTGTTTGCTGTCCTTAATATGCTCTGCTGAATAATACCTACGACTTCACCTCTTTATGTTGCTTTAACCATCTGTCTAGCATCTAATCTTCAAGTGTTATGTTAAGATAAGTTAGGTGGCACAGGAGAGTCAAAATGATGGTAAAAATGTGGAATCCTAAGTGCATTGCCAACACTTCAGACTGTTCTTGAATATTAAATTTTCCATGTGAGCTTGCACAGAAAAGTAAAGGATAAACCAGCCATTTTTCTAGACTGCATATGTTGTAGGTTAGGTTTGCTTTTTGGTTTTTCTCCAGTATACCAGTCCCCTGCTCATTGTACAATCTTGTTTGTGGAGTTCCTTTTAAGAGAAGCTTGTTCAAGGTCTGCTCCAGCAGCAGAGATCCACTGCCCACAGCAGCCCTTCAGACATGACACTGCAGGGACTGTACCCTCACACCATGACGTGCTCTCATGCTGCCCTCCAGAGTATGCAACATGCATCCTTGTCATCATGGCTTGAGAATGCTGGCGTTAGTTAAACAAGCAAAAGAAACCCCAGAAACGCCCCAGAGCAGAAAGGTCTCCAAGCTATTGGGATGCCAGATGGGAAGCCTGGGGCAAATACAGAGCAGTGTGGGCATGGCAGATACACTTCAGGTTGTCAGGCATAACTAGTCAGTAGTGCGGGCATAAACTAGACTGACCAGTTGGCTTAACCTGATGTGATCCTGAAAAGTGGTGTAGCCACAGCAGCATCAGCTCTGTTGGCATGCTGCTGGGGCTGTCCCTCATTAGCAAGAGCTGCTGGATTGTGTGTTGTACCTAGAAAAACCATAGCTTGTCAGCTTACAGTACAGGCTGAGAACAAGTCTGTATGTTCTGCTTTCTGGGGTTACTATTAGAAAGGTCAGGTTTCCTCAGTCATGGCTGTGCTTTAATTTTGTACATCCTTGGTAAGATTCTGGAGACTCCCGTCTCTTTTTATTTAGATTGTTGCTATTAATCTCTTTATATTTTAATCTTTCTTCACTAGTGCAGTGTTGTTGAATGGGTGAATGAGCCTGAATAAAACTAGATAATTCCACTGCAGTAGTTACATAGTGGAGAAATCTTCATGAAAAGTAAGCAAGAAGATAGAATAAGTTAGAAATATACTTTCAGTCCTTCTAATGATAAACTGGCTTAAATTAAAAGGCTGTGGAAGATTGGAAAACAGTATTAAAATGTAATTGATACCTTCAGCAGATGAAAACCTTACAGCTCAAGTGCACAGTGGGTATGCCTTTTTAACTTGGGCCAGGGAGCAAGGGGAGCTTCATCTTAAATACCTGGGGTTCTCTTCAAAGGGAGGAAGAAAAGGGGATGCTTGTGAGTAGTGGATGCAGAGGGCACCCGAACAGTGTCTTAATCTTGCAGCTCTCTTCTGTGCCACCGTTTTATTTCTGATGTGGCACTGCAGAAAAAACGAGCCCTTACTCATTACAGAATGAAGCCATACACAAACTTTGGTCCTTACATAGCTTTGTAATGTTAATCTTCATGGAAGACCAGGAGTTAATACTGATAAGGAATATGGCAAACAGGTACTGCAGGACTTCCTGGGTTGCTCTGTTGAAGGCCCAAAATCCAAAGCTTCAAAACATGTTGTTGTCAAACACTTGGACACTGGCAAAAACTGCCAGTACTACTACAGCTTTTAAACTGTGATCTTGGCAAAAGTTGTGATCGTGTCTAGGTTAAGGTCTGTAGGTTTATTTCACTGCATACATAAATAGGACTTGAAGACAGTTGTCCAGATGTGCAAAAATGCCACCCCAAGAAATGTGTGCCACGGCACATATTTAGCTTTTTAAGCAATTGTTTTATTGTTAAAGGCAAAACAGAACATCAAAAAAACCCAACAAGCCCACAGGGACACAAGTGTCATAAACTATCAGATTGGACACTTGCAAGTTATGATACTGGGAACAAAAGCTGCCTAAAATAAAATCTTTGATTTCCTAATTGTAGTACAACAGCTTCAGGCATAAATACCCTTTCCAATGAAACATGTAAAAAATAAAAATGAAATTTAAAAAGCAGTAATACAGTTTTGCTGAGGGCAGTAAAGGCTTTTCAGGGTGCTGAGAACTGCTTTATGTGAGAGTTGCATTTGACTTCTTACCACCAGTGTTTCAAAGTAGTCAATAAATCAGATGTGTAGTGCTTCTAGCAGTTAAATTTTGCTGGTTTTATGTGTGTACATGTGTGTGTTGAATCCCATGTTCACAGAAAATACATAAGGAGGAGTCAAAACCAGACAGGAATTTCTTTGTTTAGCTCTTTCTATTAGCAGTTCTCCCGTTAGCAGTGGCACTAGCGCTGTCCCAGTCACCCTGCTGCCGCCAGATAAGTGTCACACTCTATCTCATGTAGAGAAAAATTGATGACAGCATCAGAGAGACCTCCTTTTTCTGCCTTAACTTGTGTTCATATTCTTGAAGTAAGATGTAGAGAATTACATGTATAAAAACATACACCGTGCCTGTGTAACTCTTTGATTTGCGGGAAGGAAAAAACATCCAGAACATGGCTCAGCTTTGTCCTCCAAGATGTACCTTTTCTCTTTCAAATATAACTGCAATTTGCATTCAGATGTCATATAATTAATAATTATTTTATTAACTTAATAGTAAGTCTTCAGTCCAGAGACCGAATAGGCACAGGAGGACAAGTGGTGGATTGCAGCCGGTTATTCGACAATGATTTACCGGATGGGTAAGCTGACATCACTGTGATGTAAATGCAGACACAGCTCATGCAACAGACTGCTGCAGTAGTGAGAAGTCGGTGTACAAATAGGTTAACTTACTTTTATTCTTGTGCTCGGAGTCTACAGTTTTGGATTCAGGAGCAGGAGATAAACCAGCTGGGATACACAGAGTAGTTAATAATGTGACCCTTATGTTGTCTCTTCTTGGAAAATGGGAGGTGGCATATATGAGTAAATTCATTAAAAAGACACTTTTCTAAGAAAACATATGTCAAATTATAGAAACGATAAACTAATGTAGTGTTAAATCACAGCCAGCAAACTGACTTCCTCCATGTAGTAGTTTTGTAGCAAGGTAGGAGCTTGGTTGCCTTCTACAGCGCTGTGCAGAGGTGTGCATAATTATAAAAATGCATCACTTTTTCTTCTATATAAATTATAGTGAAGCAAACATGGTTGGAAAAGGCAGTGGAGCCTGAGTTCTTGCTGCATTTACCTGCCAAATGCTGGGTTTAGGATTTTGGTTTGTCCCTGTGCGAGTTAATGACATCATTAACACCTAAACCAGTTTTGTGTATACAGAAAAATGTTCTGTTTTAGGTTCTAGTGCTGTCATCAACTTTTTCAGAGCAAACACAGACCTTCTGAATGTGATTCTTGTCAGGTAAAGACAGGAGAAACTGACTTTTCAGATTATGAATTTTGAAATACAAATTAGCATCTTAAGTCCTAAACAGCATTCTTTTGTTAATTGGGAGTCTGAAGAAGTCAGAAACACTTTTGACAATGCTTTTAAATTTTCACTTCAGAACTTTCCTTGTATAAATATTGCTTACTTACTTGTGTAACTGCAAAACTAGCTGAATAGCCTGATGTAATTTGGAGTGCAAAAGTAATAATAACTAAAAAGTCATGTTATTTGGTGACTTTTTAATGAAAGCCAGTAGTGCATGAAGATGCTATGAAAGCTCTTATTAGATTGGTGGCCAAAAGAAGTTAAATGCATTATTAAATATGATGTTTTCAAGAAGTTTCTTTATGTGGCTGTTGGGATTTAATTAGAATTCAAATAGGTATTGAACACAAAGGTGTGATATTGTTAATGATATGCCTGGTTCCAAGGGAAGAATGTGTAAAATGAATTCTGAGTTAACTTTCAGTTGTTTCCTGTTACCTCGTTCAGCTAACACGATTCATAATAGTGTAAGTCTTCCTGAGTTGGCATTTATGTTGGAAACATTTTGTGCCCTGGTTTCCTGGAAATACCACTCACTGCCTTATCTCTCCATGTCTGAATTCAAGGTGGGAGGAACGGAGGACTGCTTCTGGAAGGATCCAATATTTAAATCATATTACACGAACAACTCAGTGGGAGCGACCAACACGGTAAGAAATTGTTTAGGAGACTGTGTATATGATGAAGTTTGTATGCTGACCAGGAGTGCTGAGCACAAGCCGTTCTACGTGGCTCTAACACAGGGATATTCAGTGTTCCTCTGAGTCATTCCACAAATGCAGTATGCTTTTCTTGTCTAACATCCTACTCCTTCAGTCTGCCTAATATTAAACTTGAAAGAATTGTTCTGATTAGAATTTTTTCCACCCCAAATACTAGCATCGTTGTTTTCTTGTTGAGCTGCTATGGTAGAACTCTCTAAGTACAGACATTGAAAGGGATGAGGAGAAGAGATCAAGAGCAGCTGACAGGCATTGTCTATGTACATGCTATGACTGTGTAATCCAGAACTTTGAAAGCTGATTGTTACAGAGCATGTTTTGAAATCGTTACAATCACCTTTTCTAATAACTGTAATAACTGTGTTGTGAAGCTGTTCCTTAAACCAGCTTTGCTGTTACCTGAATTGTAGACACTGTCATGGCATATTTTTCAGTCTTCTGCAGACTGTCTGTGCCTGCAGACTGTCTCTTCCATCCTCAATAAATATTATTCCAGCCTCTGCAAGGATGTATTTGACTTAATGTGTACCATTAACACTGCCAGCTCTGATACGTTTTTTCAAGTGAGCAAAGGTACTGAGCAGCTTTGTAACTTCTTTATCCATATTTTTTGTGGTGTGTTGAAATACCTGTTCTAAGCTCTAGGCATGTTTACAGTAGAGAAACAAATACAAAATACGTAATTTGTTTCAGGGGTTTCCTCTGTCCTTGTCAGCCCCCCTTTAGCCCCTTTTAAAATCCTTTTGAAAACAGCATTGGGATACGAAACCACATAATTCAGTATTTCCTCTTGTAGTGGAGCTCTCAAGAGCAACTGGTTTTATCTTGCTTAGCCCTTTTTCACAATCCTTGCATAATAACCTTCCTTAAAAATTAGAAGGAATGACAGTTTTATTAGTTGCTCTGGGATGAACCAGTGAGCACAGAACACAAGCAGAAGCTTTGTGTCCATTGTTGAGTTATCCTGCTTGACAAGTCACTGCTCAGTTCTGCCATCCACAAAGACATCCCAAGAGCCCTAAGGTGAAGCTACTACAGAGTGTCTCTCATGTAACCCCATGTCTAGTCAGCAGTACATTGTTCACATTTTTCCCCACAGGCCAGCATGTGAATACTCCAGCCCGGGCAGACCTCTGAGCTGTTTTGCGGACGAGAACACTCCGATTACAGGAACGAACGGTGCGACCTGCGGGCAGTCGTCGGATCCCCGGCTGGCAGAGAGGAGAGTCAGGTCACAGAGGCACAGGAACTACATGAGCAGGACACACTTGCACACTCCTCCTGATTTACCTGAAGGATATGGTATGCAAATTAATATTATTTTTTAGTTGTGGGTTTCCCAATAAGCTGGGAAAATGGGTTGTGTCTTCTTGTATGTAAGATCCCTTGGTTTGGGGAAAACAGTCTTTGTGACGTTTTGTATTGCATTTTTTTTGTTCTTATTAATTTATCTTGATTTCACAGAGCAAAGGACGACTCAGCAAGGTCAGGTCTATTTTCTGCATACTCAGACTGGTGTTAGCACGTGGCACGATCCAAGAGTACCTAGGTAAGAAATAATGGAAGTGTCCTGAAAGTGTCAAAACAAAAGAGTTTAGTACTTCCCTCAGAATTTCCTCTGCCTAATATTATATTTCTGACTCCTGGTCCCTAATATATTACTTTAACAAGTTATCAAAATAAATTAGTCTCTTCCTCAGTTCTTCAAGATGCTATTTTAATGCAAAGACGTAAACCAGGTATAGTTAACTGATTCAAGATCCTGCATATGAGTTATAACCAAGTCCAGCTTTTAATACTGTGCAAAATAATGAAACAAAAAAAGCAGGATCTGAGCACTTCCAAAAACTTAGATTTATCCAAAGTGCTTCAGTGAGAACTGGATTGATTTTGGTTTTTAATTCAGGCTTTGAAAGTTAACAAGACCTGGGAAACTGGCAGCATGTATTTATGAAGAACAAACTTGGTGACAAATAGACTAGACGTATGTGATTGTTTTTGGAGGAGCAGACAAAGGAGAAATCTGGAAAATCTTGTCGATGCCCCTTATATATTTAGACACACTGTTTGTAGTGAACTACAGCCTCATCATTGAATTAGCTTGAATTTACTTGTTTGTGAGAATTACTGTCCCATGTTCAGACTACCAAACAAAGTGTTCAAGGCCAGGTTGGATGGGGCTTGGAGCAGCCTGTTATAGTGGAAGGTGTCCTGTGGCAGGGGGTTGGAACTGGATGAGCTTTAAGATCCTTTGCAACCCAAACCAGTCTATGATTCAACGATACAATTCTATTTACACGATGCGCATGTGTACTTATTGTGCGTGATTGTACACATGATTATTTCTAATGTATTTATAGAAGCATAATGAAAATTATTGTTAGCTTCTGATTATTCTTTAAAAAAACTCAGGAAATCCTATTGAAAATGATTGCCTCCTAAAGTCTGTGGATGACATTGTAAAATAGTGTGTGGAGTTTGAAATTGGCATTTATGAGAACTGTAGCAACTTTATCAGTTGCTGGTGCCAATTCCCATGGAAATAGTTATCCCAGGAAGGATAAAGTGCCTTATGCACTTCACTGCATTTTCAAATGATTTGTGTGGGTTTATTACTTTTGTGTGACAAGAATATACTTTGCTTTGCTGCATTATCTGTATACATGAGGGTGTGATCCAGCTGGCCGTTGTGCATTAGGAAGCCTGAGGCTTGTCTATTATACAAAGATATAAGCTAAATTTCTCTAAAATACATATTTATTTACTTTAAGATCTAATCCTTAAGTTTGTGGTGTGCTAGTGTTGTATGAAACCTAAGTTAGCACTGCTCTTAGGTGTAGCAGCAGAAACTTGCACAACTGTGTCTCAGAAGAAAATCTGGCTCTTTGCATGAGGATGGAGTTTATGTCATTTTTAAGGAAATTGTATTTTTATGCTAATACACCACAGTAATTTAATAAAAGTAAGCCCTCTAGTTCAGCAACAGTGTGTGTATGGGTAATAGCAGCACAAGTTCAGTCCCAGAGCCTGGTATTTCCATTAGTGGCTTCTCAGCCTCTTGAATCTCTGCAGATGCATCTTTTTAAGCCATTCTGTCCCTTGGCTCTTTCCTCCCCTCAACTCTCACGATACTGTGAGATCTGGAGACTTAACAGTGGTAAAGAGAACTGCACTTGACAGAGTGAAGTATCTCAGGTGTGAATTGTATACGTGAAAAATCATGTACACAAAAGAACATTTTTAAAGACCAGTGTTTGCTCTCAGTGAACCTCTGGAATGAATCTGCATCTTCCTAATATCAGCGCAATTTTCTGGAGACCCACTGTCCCTGCATTGCTCAGTGCAGAGCTTGAGTCATCCTTCATCTGTTTTAGTTGAAATATTTTGTTAGAGAGCTGTTTGCTTCCCACCAGCACTTGGGGTTTTGGGGCAAAACTGCCTGTGCCGTACACACATATCCCATGTTAAGTCTTCATGGAAAGTATAACTCCTCAGAAGTATAGTTTTGTTTTGTAGGAGTTTATAAAGTGTGATTCAGAGTTCCTTACATGACTAATGTTGTTTTTAAAATGGTTTCTGTCAGATTGGTGTAGAACTGCAATTCCATTTTGGCAAATAATGGCAAGGGCCTTTATTTTTGTTTTAAGCCTGTATTAATTTAACATCTGAAGTTAGTCTGTAAAAAAGAAGGTTATTTGATAAGAACTTTTCCCCCCATGGCATGTGTACTGGGGTGTGTGTTTTTTCTTTGGTGGGCTTGCACCTTGGGAGTAGAGATTCCAGCTGAACAGATCAAGTTTCTGAAACAATACGTTTTCTCAGACTTCATGGAATTGTTCTGTTACATTTATGCTTGTTTGGCTCCGAGGCCAAATGCTGAGGTATTTTTCATTTTATATTTGTTTTCATAGGGATCTTAGCAACATCAATTGTGAAGAGCTTGGTCCACTGCCTCCTGGATGGGAGATCCGAAATACAGCAACAGGGAGAGTTTATTTTGTTGACCATAACAACAGGACAACGCAGTTTACAGATCCACGGCTATCTGCTAACTTGCATTTAGTCTTAAAGTAAGTTTAAAGTCTCCAGCGCATGTTGAGTGTAATAGAGAAAAGAGAATGACTCTTGAGGGGTGCTGGATTTTATATCAAGACGTATGCTGCCTTTAAATACGCAGTATTTAAAGTATAGTATTGGTGTTCTTTAACAAACTATCAATTTACGCTGTTACATAACAAAGAAGACAGGCTTGATTGTTCTTGGAAGTGGGGAGAACAAATCTCTAGCAGTATTTAGGCAGGAATGTGGCTATTGTGATGCTAGAGTTGGGGACAGCAAGTGCAAGAGAGGCAATTTCTTTTCTGTTCTTTATACTTCTTATTACTTTTAGTTATGGGGAACTTGTTTTACAGTATGAGGGTGCATTCATTAGCCAGTGGTGTGAAATACTGACAAGTTAGGCAAGGGTGCACAAGTACCCAACTGTTCTCCTGGAGTAAAGGAGAAATAATTCAGCTCCAACCTGCAGGTTTAGAGTAAGACCAGTTGAGATGTTCTCAAAATAAGACCCCAATAATTTAACTCTGATATTTAACAAAATGAATAAAATACAATACTTTGCCTTTTGATACCACTTTTTTATACTGCACTTCTAAAAAGGGGAAACTCAAAAAGAATTCTGGCTCTTGTTTTTATTCCCTTGGCACTCATTTCACACTGGGAGATTTTCTACTAAAAATGGAAACCAAAAAGCAAACAAACATTTCTTTTTGCCTAGACATGGCTATCGCTTTGTCCAGGTTGTTTGGGAGTTTGACTCTATTGTTTCTCCTACTAACACCTTTTAATACTCCTGGGAAACACCTGTAAAGTATTGAGTAGGTGTTAAGTGGGAGAAACAATGAAGAGTTGCTTAGGTAGAAAGCCATGCAGCCCTGGGCAAGGAGTAAGTAGAAGCAATAGTCCTTTTAAGGAAGTGAGTCATTGGGAAGAAAAGCTGAAGGAAATAATGGGAACAAGCACTGAAAAGACAAAACCGCGGAATGGAAAGCAATATCCAGGAGGTCAACATATCTTTTGTGTAATACGTAAAAGCTGGCTAGTCTTTGTCCACCCAATATACATTTGAACTTAACACCCCGAGAGGAGAGTCTAAATATTGACAAATATGTATTTTGTTTAGATAAATCATTAGTTATAAATGTGTATATCACAGGACTTAAGTAAGCTCCCCTTGTCCAGACACTTCTAGTTCTTTTATTTATTATTAGAAATAATAATAATAATAATAATGTTTATTTTAAATAAAGAAATCGCTGCTAATTTTAGCTGCATTTAGATTGGTAGTTTCAAGTGAACATGATCTTGGAAAAAAAACCTTGCCAGTGAAGGAGCGTGTTCATGTTTGAAACACAGGAAAGTTCATTAAATTAGTTCAGATTTAGATATTTTACCCAAAGAAAAACTTTAGACCCTCTTAGCTACAACTGTGCAATTCCTAAACTGTAGAAAATTGAGTTCATTGGACTATATTTGAATAACTGTCCTTCACAGATAGGTTTCTTCTTAAATGGCAGTAGGGTCGTAGTGGCTAGTTCTACATGTATTGTGGAGGACAAATCCATAGCTAGCTTTGTTATCTGGAAAATCCAATTGGACTTTCAAGTTCCAGAATCACAGAACCATTCCTGCATTTCCTTAAAGTACTGCTACAGTGTGCTGAAGATTTGTACATCTGTCTTTCATTAGGGAAGGATTTCAGAAATTCAACCAACAGTGTCATCGGCAAAGCCTGCTTCCTGATAAATCTTTTCTGGTGTCTGTTCTTTTACTGCACCAAACAGGATATGTGAAAGCTTCACCCACCACCCCCTTAAGCCCGTCTCCTTATTTGTTCTTTCAGAAAGAGAAAACCAGTTTGATTTAGGCCCCTAATTTTGTAAATTATCAGATAAATAAGTTTAGTGTTTGGGTGGGATAGTGGTTGAGGTTCAAAGGCATAGTAAAAAGTTCACTCTCAGTGATACTGGCTTTTCTATGGAGCTGGGTAAAGCAGTTTGTTTCTCCAGTGATGACATTATAGGTTATGAAAACAATCAAATTGTTACCCAGTTCTGTTTAAAATATTAGCCAAGAGTTTGTGATAGGTTTTGATGGTTATGGCACCTGAAAAGTACTTAGCTACTTCCTTAAAGCACTGTACAGAGTGGAGTGGAATCATTCAGCTGTGAAAACAAACTAAGAAATTAGATTTAATCACTCTTAAGCACTGCAGATAATTTTACTAATGCTGCACTGATTATTTTTAGTCTAATATGGAGGAAGGCATTTTATTTTTGTCCTTCTAGTACTGCCCTGTTTAGATTGGTTTCATTTGATGCATAGATCTTAAATTCATCCTCCTTTCAGGGATTACATTTTCTTTAAGCCTGAGCTTTGTTTTTTGGGGACTGTGTCTTTTTTACCCTTAAAGGTAATACGAATGTGTGCACACTTCTGTATATAGTTCTGACCTTCCCTGGTAGGCATATACTGGGACTATTTTCACACGCTCATTGTTGTGGAATTAGAAAGTTCAGAAAATAAAACAATTATTTTTGCTTTAATTTGTGTGTCAAGTAAATACTTTGAGCGAGTTTTATTTTTAAAGTTAATCACAAGTGAAAAGAAATTACCGTGCACGTAGCACAAATGACATAGAGCCCTATTCTGGAACCACATCGAGTGTGTGTCTTTCAGTTACTAAAATGACTTGCTTTCTCAGGAATGACTTAAAATAACTGTAGTTTCTTGTAAGACCAATGTGGTCAGCTTGCAACTAACGTTAAGGTATACTTGTTTAAAAAATAACTTAAAGAAAGCCCAACACAACAGAAGCAAACAAGACGACGCTATGAAACTAACAACATTGTTTAAGCTAACTTCTGAAGTTCTGCATCCTAGGGCATAGTAACCAAATAGGATTTCTTCTTCTTTAAAGACCAGAAGTAAAGAGGTATTATTAATCTTCAGCTTTGAGTTGTTGCTGAAGTGATGTACAGTGTGTGCCATTGCAGGGGTTTCTAAATATTAGGCTTGTAAGACTACTGATAAAGATTTCCTGGTCACCTGGTTTAGTTTCCTTTCAGGGTGGTTTGTGCAAAATTGCTTTAAATAAAAGGTTTGCAAATAAGGGAATAGCTGTTCAGAACCACAGGCAAACTGGGAACACCCCCACCCCTTTTTAATTGCCAATTCTGAATGTCCCTGTGGGGAAAGCCTGCTGGAGGTGAGTTTGGGTTGGCCAGGAGAGCTTTCTGGTAGACCTTGTTTCAAAGCAGACAATAGCCTGAAATGTTAAAATACATTAAAACTGTGTTTGCTTCCATATTTTTGGTCTTTGTAGAAAACCCAATTTATTAACATTCCACTGGAAAACATTCTGAATTGTAACCTTTCTTATTTATCCAGTAAATTTAGGGTATTCTTGTGTGTTCCACACAGAGATATTCTTCTCGTGGTTTAGGTAAAATACAGCTTTTATCCTGCGGTGTTTGGAAATGCCATACTAAAAAGCTATAAAAATATCCACTTAGGGTGTACAAGAAACAACACAAGAGGACATCTCTACGACACTGTTCATTTACTTTTCCTGGTCAGAAGCTAGATTTACAAAATCTCTTAGACTTGCTAGTAAAAATACTTGTTTATCTGTGCCAATTAGTTACATGTGAACTCCCACATTCCTGTGGTCCAGACTAGGCCAGGTACAAGGGACAAGGTCCTTGCCAAGCTGCCAGTACAAACATCTTTTTGTAAGCTTACTCTTTTTCAGACAAGCCATTTCAAACAGACTATGGTATTGACTGTAGATTAGAGGCATGGTGTTTGGCAGATCCCTGGATTTTAAAATGGAGGAAGGCAAAACACGCAAAGGAAATACGGAAATGGTATCTGAGAAATTCAGAGTCAGCAGCTTAGTAGTAAAATTGTATGGATAATACCTTATTATACAGTGCCGTAACCTTTTGCATACTTTGTAGAGTAGTACTAATAGAAATAACAAACCCTAAAAACAACTTGATAGTTGCCAAGAAAGACAGAAGCATATGTCTTTGGTCAGGGTAAAATCTCTCTGAATTTATTTTTTACTGGGCCCAGATTTTTTTTAGTGTAATCACAGTAATAATCATAGTAAATTGAAAGTAGTTTAGTTACAAAGACTTAACCTCTAAGAAACATCTGAAGAAAACAGGGGATGTTTGACTTGAATATCTGCAAACAGCTGTGTTTGTTTCTAGCCGCCAGAATCAACTTAAAGATCAGCAGCACCAGCAGCAGCAGCAGGTAGTGTCCCTGTGTCAGCTTCCAGATGAGGCAGAGTGTCTGACTGTGCCGAAGTACAAGCGAGACCTAGTGCAGAAGCTCAAGATCCTGAGGCAAGAGCTGTCACAGCAGCAACCTCAAGCTGGCCATTGTCGTATTGAAGTCTCCAGGGAAGAGATCTTTGAGGTAATTTGAGAATTTGACCCATTTCTTAACTCTGAGGGAAGGGGAGGAGGGTTGTTCATAACCATCTAAAGAAGTCATTCAGTTAGATGAAATCTTGAAGTCTGGAGTTAACGCTGGAGTTTTACCAGTGACGAACAGAAAGAGGAAAAGCTTTCGCTGTGGCTGGAAATGTGACTCTGTCAGGACTGAGGAATGAGTTCAAGCACTTCATGTATTTGAAGATACTGTCTCGCTTCTTCCTAGAATAGAAGAACACTAATGTCTGTTACAGAGGGACTGTTACAAATGGAAAACCAAACAATTATTAGTGATCTTTGATCTATTGTAATTTAAGTAAAATTACTGTTGAATAGCAGTCATCTTTGGAGTTTGGATTACTTGGCATCTGTGTCAATTCTGGTTGATTGTTTTAAATTAATCCTCCCAAATCAGACCAATTTTACACATTTTCTAGGCTTCTGAATGCCAGGGATGTCCACAGTGGGATATCTGCATTTTATTTGGTGTAATTATTCAGCAGAATAATTCTTCTGAATTGATTGAACACAGTTATAATACATTGGCTCTTTCTGGAGAACAGTTTGTCCTCTTGAGAACTTTATCACCCATCCCACCCATCCCTGTTGCATTTTCACCCCACCCACAAATCGGATAGTCCTGCTGTGTTGTCACACTTTTTCCAGCCAAGAAAGACTTGTGTTGGTCTTCCCTTTGGAGGCAGTCAAATCAGTTCATGATCAACCACTGAAAGAGAGGAAAGGCTGCTCTACAGCAGTGAAAATCATTATGTTCTTGTTCTGAAAACTGAATTGAGTACATTGAGCCCCCAGCACACCTACCTCTTCTGTTCTACAAAGCCAGAGGTTGGGGCACCAACACTAAACATAAATGAAAACTAAACATTTTTTGTTTAATTCCATTTTAAAAATTAGCATTTGTTTTACCTCTTTCAGCTTTCTCTTTGTGTTTTGGTGAAGTTTTACTGATGGAGGATTAATTCTGTAGACTTACTGGGATTGCATTGGTGCCTCTGTTCTAAAGATACTTCTTGAAGGTTTGCACATGGGTTACACCCAGAATAGAACCTCCACTGTTGGCTTTTCTGATGGTGAAACAAAAGTTTACTGATCCAGATTTTAACTTTTTGTAAGTTATGTGAGAATGAAAGAGCATGTTCTGATCACTGTGCACCTCTGGAAATTTAACAGGAGGTGCTTCTACTCATGTACTCATCAGTTTTATTTGACAAGTTTTATCACGGTTGTAGAAATCTAAGTAGCAGTCTGTGATTTGAGAAACTGGTTAGTGTCAGGAAAATAGTATCCTCTTTAACAGTATCAGACTCAGAGACTCCATTTCTAATAAACAACAGTAGTTTCTTGTCTGTAAATAGAAGTTAATAAAATGAAGTGCTATGTGTTTACAGGAATCCTACAGGCAAGTCATGAAGATGAGGCCAAAAGACCTGTGGAAACGATTAATGATAAAGTTTCGTGGGGAGGAAGGCCTTGATTATGGAGGTGTTGCCAGGTAAACAGTCAGTCCTCTGTCTCTTCCCCTGCACCCCAGCCCCTCCAACTGCACTCCATGCTTTGAATCCTAAACCAGCCTTGTATCAGCAAGTAAAAATAATTCAGATTTCAGTCTTATCTCAGCGTGTTCAGAGAGAACTTCCTCCACATTTATGTTTTACAGTAAGAATAGAAAAATCATACGGTTTTGAAAAGACTCAGTGTAAGAATGTGTTTGCAGAAAGTACACAATAAATTGTTTTATTTTCTTCAGGGAGTGGCTCTACCTATTGTCACATGAAATGTTGAATCCATATTATGGTCTCTTCCAATATTCCCGAGATGATATCTATACGCTGCAAATCAACCCGGACTCTGCAGTCAACCCGGTACGACTGGTGACATGAGTTCTGTAATGATCATTTTATGACTAGAAATTAAATACATCTGGAGAGTGTTCTAGGCTTAGGAATCCAGTTCTCACATTAGTATTGCTAGAGACTGAATTTGTGCAATAATACGATAATTTCTATTTAATACTGATCAAAGAAGCTTCTGAAATGTGTTCTTAATTTTCTGTAAGATGTCAGTTTATGTTTCCTTTGGGAGAAATTAAGCTTATTTTGATTCTTCTTCTTTGATTCTGGACTGGAAGCAATATCTTCAATGTGTTGTGCATAAAACCAAACAAACCAAAAAGCTCTGGGTATGTTTTCTTGGTTGGTTCATTTTTTCTTCTTTTTTTGTCTTTTCTTTATATTGAAATTAAATTTCATATTCAGCAGCTATAACCTGGAGGTCTTACAAGCTGAATGACTCAGTCTCTTCTTTCTGTTCTAGGAACACTTATCCTATTTCCACTTTGTTGGACGGATCATGGGGATGGCTGTGTTTCATGGACACTATATTGACGGGGGCTTCACGTTGCCTTTCTATAAGCAGTTGCTAGGGAAGCCAATTACTTTGGATGACATGGAATTGGTTGACCCTGATCTTCATAACAGCTTAGTCTGGATACTGTATGTACTATCTGTTGTGTCCTACAATGTTAGAATTGTGTCTTGGTTAACATGTGATAATGTTCCTAAATCTACTTGAAAAGAAATTGAGTGGTTTATCATCTCCTGCTCAGGCAGATTTAAGAAATGTATTTCTTGCACAATTTGGCTTCTTTAAGGCTTAACATGCTCAAGGTTTTTGTGGGGACAGAGAGGAGTTAATAAATTTTATTTTATTAATTTTGCCTGTTATTAACAGTAAAACATTATTAAAATATAAATTTGAAACTTTGATACTGGTTTATAGAATATCCCGTAGTGAAAATGTATGTTCACTTTTTGTTTCCAAGCAGTAATTTGAAATGCTATTGAAAAAACTAAGTTGCGATGTCTGACAGGTAAATTATGGCTGTAATATGTTTGCAGAATATGTTCACTGAGTCACTTGCTTACTTCTATCCACCAGTGAGAATGATATCACAGGAGTCTTGGACCATACGTTTTGTGTAGAGCACAATGCATATGGGGAAATCATTCAGCATGAGCTGAAACCCAATGGCAAAAGCATCCCTGTGACAGAGGACAACAAAAAGGAATATGTCAGGTACATTTATGTCTTTCCCAAAGTTTTTTATGTTTTATCTATTTTGAACTTTTAGTTATTTGAAGTAATTGACAGTTTCTCATTGGTTGTTTTCTAAGTGGTGGTGCAGTCGTGGTGGTTGCAAGGCCATTCCTGTCGGCAAGGCCATTTTTAGGGGCTGGATAAATTGTTGGGTTTATTGTATTTGAACACATTGCTCACAAAACCACTTTGCACTTGCTTGCAGGCTTTATGTAAACTGGCGTTTTTTACGAGGAATTGAAGCTCAGTTTCTGGCTCTACAGAAGGGATTTAATGAAGTAATCCCACAACATCTGCTGAAGACATTTGATGAGAAGGAGTTAGAGGTCAGTCCGCTAATGTTACGTTATGTCGTCAAGTGTAACAATAAAAGCCTGAGGCATTCTTCAGAGACTGAGTAACATGCAGAGTTGGGTCCCCAGTGCTTTAGGGGGCTGCAGGTGCACTGTTGCAAGACATACAATTAGCGTAAGAGGTTACCAGGTCAGGCCATTACTGAGCCTGCGTGTGCCTTCCACTGCAAGCTGCGAGGGTGTTTCTCAAGGTGACATTTCGTATAGCAACTGCAGAAGCGATAGGAGAGGAGACCCTCTCCTGTCCCTGGAAACCCAGCTGAACCTGCAGAGAAGTGCCTGCAGTGACCCCCAGGAGTGCTGCTCCAGCAGAGGTGGTGGATGTGTTTCTCACAGTGTGGTTTCACGACGCTGAATTCAGTGCTGCCAGGAAAATAATCTGTCAGTGCCTTCCACCTCCCACCGCTCACTCCCAGCCCTTCCAGCACTCTGCACTCCCTCTGCTGTCAGGCAGCTCTGTGGTTTTGCAGAGCTGAGTTATGCCAGACTAAATTTGCCCTGTAAATATAGCAAGAGGAAAGGTGCTGTCTGGTGCTGTCGCTGACAAATGTGCTACATCATGTCAAGATCCAAAGCATCCAGACAATATCCTCTGAAGGCAAATCCTAAACTTGTAAAAATGGAAATCTAATATATAGTCTGTTTAGCTGTGGGGGTGAGGCATTTGCCGTATAAAATGTCCACAAAATAAATTATTCATGCTTTCTTCTGTGCTAGAATGTCAGTGATTGCACTTCTTTTATCCTTGATATTCTCATTCAAATACAGTGAACCAGCCATACTGTTAACCCAGAATCATTTTGCAGATGCAAAATAAGAAAGGGGAAGGTCCAATGTTCTTAGTCATGAGAAAATGTCTTCGTAATCACATCCCTGTTTGAGCTTGTACTGATCCATTGTGGATTTCCATTTTAGAGATGCTGAAAGCTCTTCATCAGGAAAGAAGTGATTTGTATTAAGTGTATGGTATGACAAGAACAAGATTACTTTTGGGGTTGGACCAGCCAAACTGTACCTTTAGCTATGCTCCAGAAACAAATACCGAGTTCAAATGGGAATTATGCATGCACTTTCATACTTGAGTAGAGTCTGTGCTTCTTATTTAATTGACAGGTCAAGACATTGTCATATAAAGCGTATAAAATTGATTGTTAAATTTTAATTGAGGCCATTTGAAAAATAGTTTTGTACAAAGGTAAGATTTAAATAAAAATATTATATTCCAGCATTGCTTAAGATTAGTGAGAGGTTATAATTTGCCTTTGGCATAAAATCTGTTGATGTTTCAAAATGCATCATTTGGCAAACTCCAAAACCAGTTTCACATTGATCAATGATGAAATATTTGATTATATTTTAAACTTCCAGCTCATCATTTGTGGACTGGGAAAAATCGATGTTAATGACTGGAAGGCAAATACCAGGTTAAAACACTGTACCCCAGACAGCAACATCGTGAAATGGTTCTGGAAAGCTGTGGAGTTCTTTGATGAAGAGAGGAGAGCGCGACTGCTCCAGTTTGTGACTGGTTCATCCCGAGTGCCTCTGCAAGGCTTCAAGGCACTACAAGGTAACTGCTCCGGAAGCAACTGCAAATGCCTGTACTTGGAGGGAGCAGTAGGACACATCCCAGAAACATTAGCTGCAAAAGAGGCTGGTTGGCTGTAATGGGACTTTTTAAGGGCGATTTTTAATGGTCTGGTGAATAACAATCACAAATAATGGGGTTTGTGTATTTGTTATCACCTTGTCATTCAGCTGTTAATGGCTCTTTTGTTTCAATTATGCACTTCCTTCTCTGGCGGGAAATTCTGATCAGTGGAGATCTTGGTGCTGTTCTCCTTCTGTTTTTTCTAGAAGCCTGGTTTTTAATCTCAGTCTTTTGCAAGTCCTTGTCACCCCTACAGCTCTGGGACCAGAACACACCAACATGCAGAGCTTTGTGATTCTGACAGCAGAGGCACTTCAACGCTGACTGCTTTTGTTGTAAGAGACATAATCAAGGGCAGTCCAGGCATCAGAAGCAGTCACCTTAATTACTGACCTGGCTTCTGAACTTCTTCTGGGTCTCTGTTGCAGCGGCTCTGTCTGTGACCCATGCTGCTCTGTTAACACTATAGTTACCCTGTTTCACCCTCTCACAAGATGAGAGAAAGTGGGCCAGGGGAAACATTGATCATAACCCAGAAGAGTCCATCAGAACACAAATACTATGGTAACACCTGCAACGTGCAAAAACCAGTTGCTCTAGAAATCTGTTTCCTCTTAATAATCCCTTTATTATCTGATAGAAGCCCTCATTTTCTGTCTCCTCTGTCCTGAGCTCTAAAATGTTCAGGAGCATTAGAAGCTCAGGAATGTTGAGGTTTGTAAGCAAAGTATGGTACTTGAAGTGATAACTGTTTGGACTTGTGTCAAACTGTGTACCTGTTTGCCCTTGTCAGAACAGTTACAAGTAATAATAACCCTACTATTGATGTGTGTGCTGTTTACTGTGTGGAGTCAGCTCTTTGGAGAAGGGTAATTGAAGTAATACCAGTTTAACATCATCTGACCTGTAAGTTTGGATATGGCTTTTCTAGTACAACGTATTTCTGTGGGCAAACAAAGCCTGAACACAAAAGTTGTCAAAGTTGGTATTGTGACTCCTTTATGGAATTTGAATGGAATTGGCCACTCCTCAAGACCTGTTATAAAATGGGGACAGATACAGCTGCATACATTTTGTTTCAAGGAAGGGTGAGAGAAGCTAAATGGAAAACTGTTAGGATTACATAGTGCACTGAGTAAACCAGGTGTTTTATTCCTCCTTATCAGTGCTTTGTTGTTGTTTATCTTTCAGTGGTTGCAGTAGCTGCATGGTTACTGTGTGGGGGTGGAGGGGAGGAATGTCTGATAAACATGGCAAGTTTCAGGGTTTTTTCTGCCTGTTTATGATTCCAGTTTGTAGCTTCTCTTTTTTTTGTGGTTTTAGTTACTTTGATGCTGCACTGCAGCAAAGACATTTCATATTCTGCAACACGGTAGCAGTAGAGCTCTTTTCTGGATTTTCAGGTGCTGCAGGCCCGCGACTATTCACGATACACCAGATTGATGCCAGCACTAACAATTTGCCGAAAGCTCACACCTGGTAAGACTTTTTCAAGGCTCTCTTGTGATCTGTAGATTAAGGCCAATTTGCTGTCTCCATAAATTTCTTTCTTCCCCTCCTTTTCTGACATAATAAATGCTCTCCATTAGAGTAGTAAAGAGGTGAAAAGTAGAGATTGCTTTTATTTAGATGAAGCTCTGTTGCCCTTGCTAAGTATTGCTTTGCCATCGCTTCCAGTGTAACGGAACTTTCTAGGTGATGCTTTAAGTTCCCAGCAGCTGAACCTTTCCTGCTGTCTCTCCACAGCTTTAACCGAATAGACATTCCTCCTTATGAAAGCTACGACAAGCTGTACGAGAAGCTGCTAACTGCCATTGAAGAAACATGTGGGTTCGCTGTGGAATGACCCTTCCCAGCCTTACCTGAGACTCTATTTATACTCCTGTCAGCCGGAAAGCCCTTCCCTCAGCCAAGACTCAAGAAATGCTTGAAATACAGGAAAACTTTCCCTTTTCTACACTCGGACACTGGGAGGGAAAGGACAACTTTGGAATTTTTGTTTTTATTTTTAATTTTTGGGTTTTTTTTTATTCAAGAAAATAGGTTCTGTGGTTCCTGCCATAGGATCATTCAGCTGCTATTAAAAACTAATATCTTGAACATACAGAATGCTGACTTTTCCTACATTTCAACAGTTAAGCAGTATTCTATACTTAAAGACTACTACTATTTTTGTAAAAGGTAATCTATTATATTTGCCTACCTGATTTCTATTCTCAGATACCAAGACACAACTTCAGCAGTCGGTACAAGTCACGTTTCAGCCTGTTTTAAATGAATGATAGTGAACAGCATCTATACCTGCTATTTTTGGAGAAAAACCCCTATTTTGGATTATTCTAACTTTGCATAAAATTGGCTGAAAGAATCATTACTCTTTTTAATTAAAGCCACTTACATGTTAACTGCATTTTCTTATAGTAAAACCATTATATTCTGCAATGTAAATTCAACGTAAATGTTACCACAGGGCGCTTTTTTATATTTTTCAAGCATGAATTACAAATATGATGTTTTGGGGTCCTATTTATATCACTTGTCAGATTCCTTAAACAAAGTTTCTAGTGTGAGTGACACATGCTGGATCTGGTACAGCCCTTGTGTTGCCATGTGGGATAGACCTTTTTTAATGAACAGTAGATGTTTTGATTTTTTTAAACCAGCATTTTTCTAACAAGTCTGTCAAGAGGATTTTTTTGTTGCTTTTGACTTTAAACACTGCGTTTTTCAACTTTTTAAGCATGCTGATGAGGTGGTATTTGACAGCAGGAGCCTATCAGCAGTTCGCTTCAGAACCCATCCTGTCCAGTCAACCAAAGTTTGTTTGAATGCAGCCAAATCTCATTATTATATTTGTTGATGCTAAAGATTTATCAGGTAAAACATGTTGTAATCTTTGTCCAGCTGCTCATGACACGTGGGTTTAAGTTACAACTAAAGAAAAATGGTGTTTTAACTGAAATACATGTAATGTGCTTCAGAAAATGAGGTTTTAAAAGCACATAATTTATTGATTGTAGGGATGGAAGTAAGTATATATATGAATTATAACATGGGTTGATCTCTTCAAAGGGGAATAAAATGCACTACCAGTAGAGGGAACTGAACTTTGAAGTTAGTGTGGAAATTCTCAGTTAAGATGTGTATGATCCGCTCATGGTGTGTAGATAAATCAGTCTGCTTAAGAGATGGTGGCATTCTCCTCTCAGTGGTGCGAGTATCTGGAGTAAGTAGCGTGGGGTTTTTTCCCAATCAGTGTTGTGTTTTTGTAACTTAGGTTACAATTAATCATCAGACCTGCACTATTTTTACACTGCCAATGAGAAGAAAGTCGAGGGTATTGAAAATGCTGAAAGAATGGGGTGTAAACAGCTGTTCCATTTCTGCAGTGGAAGTCACACAGTGAACTGGCTAATTTTCTCTCTGTTCTATGGAGCTTGAACTTAATTTTGTTCTGCCAAATCTGACTGCCACAGTGAGTAAACTACTACTGGATGTTGTGTATTAGAATAGCAGGCAATGGACTGCTTTTGTAAAATTGTGGCAAGAGCCAAATCCACATGTTCATTTGATTATTTTATATTTTGTTTTATACAGCTGTTGCTGGAAGGTTTGTTCTAAGAGACTTGCTTCCCATTTGGGGCTGGCTGCAGAGATGAGGCTACTTAGGGATGCAGACGTAATGCCAAGAAAGTTGTTTTGACAGCGAGGTTTGAAATACATCAGACCCCTTTTTATCTTCAAGGGACTCTTGCACTCATGTAAAATGGCTGGTACTTTGGCACCTACAGCTGGGGTCCCTTCAGGTAATGCTGTCACCAGAGAAGCTACAACTACACCTTCAGGGTTGCCTGAGAGAGCAAAGTAGGTTGTTGTGCAGTGTGTTCCTTACTCAGAACTGCTGCTGGTGGTTGGGGACCACTGCTTTAGACACTCCCATTATCCTTACCCACCTCCCAGGAACCTGCTCCCCGTCAGCCTGCTTAGGCTGGTAAATATATCAAATGCCTGGTTATGGCCACCCTCACGTCATAAAAGCATTTGTGAGGAGGGAGGAGATGAGCTCTGCAGAATATGGACTCTAGATCAGCTGATGGACACCATTCACTTTCATAGCAGCCTTAGCCATACATCTGTCTGTTCTACCAAACATTTTGGTTTGGTGTAAGGAATTATTTTTAACTGCCACAGATAAATATTGTAAATTTAATATATTATAGGCAAAACTAGACAAATCTACATTTGACTTCCATAGCTGACAGATGAGGATGAACATACCAAGTTTTGAGTGCCTTTCTACCTTCATGATAACTGAGAGCTTTAACTAAAGCACCTCATCACCTAGTCAGATGTTTATCTGAAAATGTTCAAGGGTTGAATATCCTTTGCAAAATTTATTTTAAGGTCATGTCAGCTACTTTCCCCTCAAAAAGGTGCTAAGCCTAATACAGCATTTTAACCTTGGACTTTCACCCCATGATTAATGTGAATATTTATTTCAATGTGTCCCTCTTACTGGGTTTTACTTTATCCAGTCTTTAGTTGTTTTAGAGAGATGTCACATCATGGTTTTATGCTGTTGCTTTTCATGATGAATGTTTAATTATGAACAGTGACTTTTGTAGATTTCAAATATACAGTTACACAGGTGAGTTTCAGAGGATTTAATTTCTCGGTGTAAAGAGTTTTGTAATGGTGCTTTGTACAGTATGTATTCTAATCTCTTTTTTTTTTGCACATAGTTTCAGTTTCCCTGAACTGATTTTATTTGTACCAAATTTTTGTGTTGTACTAAAGTCCAGAGCACACCACCTGTTTTTAAATCCTTGTTCTACAACACTACATCTGTATTCAACTTCTGGTGCGTTTAAACTGGCTGCATTGATGGAAGTAAAGCTTTGCTTCTATACCATAAGTATGCATCATACAGCTAAATGTAGCATGCTCTGACTGCTTCAGATTTTAAACAGCACCATATAGTTAACAGGTGCCATTTGTTGTACTTTACACTATATAGTAGGTTTCTGGCTCTGCCTCATCCACAGAGCTTTGTCTGTAGTTGTAATTAGTTTATACAAGTGTAATTACTCCTCCACAAACTGACAGTTCTTAGTTTATCATTTCCATTGTATTTATTACAGAGTGTTTTAGCATTGGTATCATTGTATTTTCACCCAGCTGTTACATGAGCTTTAACAAAAAAAAATCTGTATAAAATGGTTTTTAAGTACTTAATGTATGTACCCATGCAGAAGTTGAGCAATAAATTGTATGCTGTTTGCACTGTCACAGCATCAATGGTTTTAAAAGTTTTAAGTTTTTCTTAATTATTTACTTTAAAATGTAACAACATCATTTTTAAGTAACTCAGTATTTGTTTCAGAAGAAAATACTTAAAACTTGGTGTCTTGCTGTGTGCTGTTACCTGCAGTAAGGATTGTGCTAAGCATTCTAGTCAAGCAAGATCTTACTTTTGGCTTTTATGTAGTGACAAGGACTTTATCTCAGCTTTGGTGAGCAGACATCTCCTCAAACTTCAGCAAAGCTAAACCATCTTCCTTAAGGGAAGAAAAAAGGTAAATACATTTCGTAAATACTTGTTAAATTTGATTAACTTAGCTGATAAACACTGTCTCTTAGATATTAGAGCAGCTCCCTGGAAATGGTTGTTAAGAAAGTCAGGGTATGAGTTGCTGGAGGATTTCTGTTGTGTGGTTTTTAACTGCTGCCTGTTTTATTTCATCTGTAAAGGAAGCATCTCCAGCTGCTGGGGCTTTTTTTCCTGCTTAGCATTTTTTCTTCCAATGCATGAGTCTTAATGCACCAAGTATCTTACGAATTCCATAAGCGACACCATCTCATGGTAAGCTTTAAGTATTGTATATATGAGGCAATTAATTCCAGTCTTTTCATATCACTTCTCGCACCTGCAATTTTAAGCAAGAACTCTTCACTCCATCCTGAAAGAGATCATTTGAAACAAAACTTGTTTACATATGCGCTGATGTAGTTTTGCAAACCCTGTGTGAAATCCAACAATTGAAAAGCCTACAGAGCCTACCCTTACTTGTATTACTAATGAGGAATGCTGTCCACAGGTCATTCCCAGGGTTCAGTTCTCACAGACAATCATATTTTACCATTTTAGAAGAATTTTCATTGTTTTCTATTTCAAACTACTTTTTCAATACATGTGAAGCATACACATAGTACTTCATGTGCTTTACCATTAAACAAGCCAGCAACACCGAAACTGCAAACATAGTTTCGTGTAGACTGAATAGCCCTATATTTAAATTACTGATGTTTAGAGCAGATTTATTGCAGACATTCTCTAACTTGTCCTGGCACAGGACTCTTGAACCACTGATGTTCTTTTAGAGATCTCCTTGTTCTTTCCAATCCAGTAATTTGTGGCTAATGGAATTAATGTGGCTTTTTTAACTCCAGCAACAATAGAACCAGCACAAGCACAGAGGAGACAGAGCATTCAACTATTCCACTAGGATAATTTCACTAAAGCACACTGACTTCATTCCCCTTCCTTTGTGTGGAGCCCAACATT
Organism: Coracopsis vasa; assembly: GCA_026283785.1. Classification (NCBI taxonomy): domain Eukaryota; kingdom Metazoa; phylum Chordata; class Aves; order Psittaciformes; family Psittacidae; genus Coracopsis; species Coracopsis vasa. The sequence continues at coordinate 12,722 of JANHGB010021479.1, read as the reverse complement.
AGTTCAGCCTTGCTAAGAAGGTAGAAAGTAGTTTAAAAACTTTATTTGTGATCATAAAAGTGCTGTAGACATCCCAGATATCAGCAGCTACATCTCTGACATGTCAAAATGACAGACCAGGTACTTTAGAGAATAGCACACTATCTTCCTGTTACAGCAGCTCTCGGATTCATATCCCCTTCAGCAGAGAGAACTGCAGTGAGTTTCCATAAGTTTTACAAGAAATGGCTTTTGCTGTACTGAAAGGAAGCCATCTGAAGTCTAGATTTCAGTCTGTCTGCTTCTAGTTCCTGGAAAAAGGTGTCATCATCACTTTGCATTATTGCTGCTTGCAGCTGCTGTATTTCCTTTTCCATCCTTGATCTCAGTTCTCTTTTTGTTTTCTGTAGCATCTAAAGAGAATACAGACATTAGCTACAGCATGTGAAAAGAACCGATCATTATAGAAAATTCCATATACTTACTTGTGCTTGTGCTTTCTCTCTGGTTTGGATTTCTTGGCGTTCTTGAGATAAAGCTTCTGCTAGCATGGAGAACTAAACATAACGTGTTTGAGTTGAAGCAATTAAGGGAAAGACTTTTAGTGTAAAAAATACCAACTGTCTTTGAGGCAGGTCAAGTGTTACCTGATCCTTGTAATAGTTCTCCATGGACTCCAATTCATTTTGATGCTCTCGCCTTTGCTCAGCTCGCTTCTCTTTAGCATATGCTCTCAGGTCCTTCAACCTTTGCCTCTGAATTTCTAAGCCTTCTTCAAATAAGTTTTTAAATATCTGTCAGCAATTTAAGAAAGAAAACCTAAGACTTTGCCAGAAACTGCTAAGTATACATTTACATTTATATACATTATATACATTTATAGCTGCTTTATCTCCTGACAGAATGGTGCTCACATGAAGATAGGTCACTGCCCATGAAGTACAGTTATGTTCCTAGTAATGGTGGGACAGATACAGCTTAGCTCTATTTGTGTAACTCATTTAGCTGAAATTGATAGATAAAATAGTTTTTCCCTGACAGTTTAGTCATATGACTAAGAAGGGGGCTAGAACAGCAAATGTACATTACATTTATAAAATCATTTCAGACAACCCAGCAATGCAAGCCAGGATCTTTGAACAGACACTGTGATTTCCAGCCCACCCTGCATTATATTATCTCACATCACGATCTTCATCCAGATTTCCAACAGCAAGAAATCCAGCCTGTACTCAGGCTTTCCATTTATACACAAGAACACTTACCAGCTACAGCGCAGCTTTAGGCAAACAGTTCTCAAATCACTAATAGGGGATTATGCACTAAACTTCTGGCCTTTTATTTTAAAAAGGTGAGAATTGTGTATCTACTCTTGCAGTGTAATAACTTTACTGGCTTTCCTTAGCTCTGATGTCCAACCCTGATTAGAGATCATATCTGTCAAGAAGTCCACTCCACTTCTTTTAAAGAACTTAACAGGATAACAAAGTTTGTTTGATCAGTTTTCTTAACTGAAGATTTAGATTGTTTTCCTTGGATAGTAACTGTAGGAACAACTTCTTAATCCTACTGTTTTCTGAAAACTCATTTCCCTAATTTCTCATGTTACCAGCCCTGTTTTTCCATACTTCACCTCTCCTCTTAACCCCTAAAGTATCCTCTCTTGTTTTACATTGGTTTGCCCTAAACTGTACCAGTGTTTCCAGAAAAGGAGCCTTTTCCTCTGTGGCCTTAACTGACCAACCATTTAATCCTGGTTCACTCCACTGGCTCTCCACCTACTTGTACAATTATGTGAACTACCAAGACTGTAGGTCCTCAGCACGGGAGGCCAAACAAAAACAATTCCACACTAGCAGAGCAAGACATCTTGTACTTACCCTTTCTTCCCGTGTCCTAGCCCGCATCATCTTGGCACGCAGCTGAACCCGGTAATCTTCATAGTATTTCCTGGCTCGAGCAACTTGCTGGCGTTTCTCTCTCACTTTATTCTGAGCCCACTTCTGTCTGCAGATACGTTGCTTAAGTTCTTGCTAAATGGAGAACAGTAGCTGTAAGACCATCAAGCTTCCAATAGATACTGCTGCAGGCAAAGCTTTGTTAATAATTGATAAATAAATAGGGGCCTTTACTAATAACTTTCTCCCTACCCCAAATCTTACACTGCATTTATGGTTTAAAGCTTTAGTCACTGCTGATTTAGCAGAGTGCATCAAGAGCACTATGTAATTAAGGAGTCAGCATTGCCATGGTAGCTGGTGGTGTTACCAGCAACACCAGGAGCCTCAAGTTTCCCCTTGCACATTCTTAGGATTTGTTTGCACTTTTAAAGCAACAGCACAGTGTAATCATAATAATATTCCATTCCCATGACCTCAGAGCCTCACAGCAAACACATTACATAGCTTTTGAGACTACAGCTACTCAAGAGGCATAAAATCATTATAAGGTAAAAAGCCATTTTTGTGGACAAGGAAATAGGTAGTAGCCAGCACAACATGAGATTCTTGTGTAACAAATACCCTTCAAAGAACATACCAGTCTCTTGTTATGGTCTTGATCTTTTTTAATAATTGCAACAAGAAGCTCGTGCTTCTTCAGGGCTTGTTGAACCTGGAGGTTTAAAAAAAGTTCATTACTTCATCCCTCTGCGGGACAGGCATTGTGTGTAGGAGTTCTAAACATTGCTGTGATTTGGTTTTTATGTTTAGAGTTACCATGCATAAATAAATCAAGTTTTGTATCTTGTAACTATTTTAAGCTAAAAGACTGTTCAGAAATAGCACTCAAAACTACAGAATGCTTACCATAAAAAGCAATAGCAATCCCAGGCAGTACTAGACAATCTAGTATATAAAAGAACTTTATATTCAAGTGGCTGATAAAAGGTTTTGCTCACAAGTCTAGATATGTACATCCCTATTTAATTAACTAAGCTCAGATATACATCCTTTCATACTGTGCTTTGAATGTGCATGCACCCCATCTATGGCGCATACAAAGAGTCAGGATGATTTTATTATTGTGTTATTATGCAGTACACACTGATGACTGCTAACTATTCTGCTGACACTTAGAGGTAAGAATAAGAATGCTCACTTCATTTTGGAGTGTTGCTCTCTTTCTGTCAGAAGCTGCCTTAAGTTGTCCAGTATGTGCAAGCTGCTGCTGCCACATTTTATTCATAGTATGGCGGGAAATATGCAGGTGGGGAAACTCTTCCAGTAGCTGCAGTAGGAGGTCATCACCCCTTACTTTCACTATAAGGTAAAGACAGATGTAAGCAATAAATTCCTGGAAAATACATTTAGTGCTAAATTCTTCCAGACAGTGTCAGGCTAAGTTATGAAACATTCTCAGTTGAACGCTATATAAAGCCACCATGCTGTTGCTATGATGTCAAGCTAAACTCAGCAGGACACAAGATCACTCTGTCAGTACAGCAGCAGAGAAATCCCATGGTTTTATTGGTGGGGTTTTATTTCCCCTGCTGAAACTGCTTTTATAGCTCAGGCATTACTTCCCTCCCTCCACCACATCCAATGAAGACAGGTGTCCCCTTCTTCCCTCAAATGCTTCTGACCATGGCTAACCAGTGACTTTTTTATCTCTCACTGGTTGCAGCAGCTTAAGATAATGCTAATACAGAAGTAGTAATGACACATCCAGGTCATTACTAAACAAACAGGTGTAAAAATGGTTTGCAACCACCTCATTACCTGTACATCTTTGATCTCATCACTTGCTCAGCAAAACCAGTGTCAGTGTTAATACCTCAATGGCAGGGTCTTGAAAGGAAGGTGGTCGCCATTGACAGATTCTGCTGTTACCTGTACATGCCTCCGCACCAGCCCACTCACACTAAAGGCCCAATTTTAAATCTGATACATGCTCAGGAAAAAATAACCACCACCAAAGAACCTGAGCTCAGACTATAGTGGAGCAGACACAGGAGTAGCAATAAAGTAAACAAGCATTGAAAATATCCCAGGAGATTTTAAGGTAGCAGCAAGTGGGTCATATTTTGATTGTGCAGTGGTGATTTACATTTACTTAAAGCATTATCTTCCCTAACAAAAATCCAGACATATAGAGGTCATAAGAAGGGGAAAATGCAACAGCTGACTGGTATATGTTGGACTGATGCCTCTATTCTTGGAGTTCAACACATGCTTTCAAAAGATGCCAGTTTTCCACCAAGTACAGTTTTGCTGTTCTTACTTGGAGCTGCTTTCTTTGGCTTCACAGTCCCTCGTTTTGGAATCCACTGGCCGTATTTGGGATTCCGAGGTGTGGTTTTTCTAGAATTAACTTTCACTGGCTGAGGCATTTTTGGAGGTTCTTTAAAGATGTTTTCTTTGTATTCTTGTTCCTTAGGAGCAGATGTAAAACAGATGGAGAACAGGTATGAGAAGGGAAAGACTGACAGATCACAGAGTGTGGCTATCAGAAGTTAAAGGCCTTTGAAACTTCAGGATGAGAATTTGGACATATTGCACTGGATTCTCCAGAAGGCCAGAATTCACCCAGTGCAGGTCAGGGTTCAAATAAAGGTTACATCTTGCTACTGCATAATCTCAGCTCTTTTGCAGCACTTAACGCTCCTGCAGAAGCAGTCCATAGGCTGCTGCAAAGGCTGTGGAAAGGGCCAGTGCAGCCTACATTGTTGTGACATTGGTGTGACAGAGCTTTTCAGTTGATCCAGTAGCATGTAAGAAAATAGCAAAAACCCCTTTGTCTTATTCATAGCATTAGAGAATCATCCTTGCACAAACCCAAGGAGTTTTTGTACCCAAAGCTACCTGGTCAGATCATCTAGACACATCACAGTGAGCAGAGTGTATCCCATACCATTTCCTTGGTGACTTCTCTGAGCTTGGAAAGTCTGAGCCTCTCCCTGGCTTTGTAAATTCTTAATTCATCTTCATAAGCTTTAGCAACCATCTAGAAAATAGGAATAAGATGACTTTACAGATAAAATAATCAGTCCATATGACCACCTCATTTGCTTGTTTGAGTCAAAGTAGCTTCTTGCACTTTGAATTCTCTTCTTTGTAAAATTTGGGGTTTAAGTCTTTTCCTCAATAGGCAACACCTATAACATTACAAAACTACTAAAGCAGCCCAGATGCCCCCATTAAGTAAGAGCATTCAGTTTTAATGCTTCCAGTATAACTGTTGGTAAGAATGACCAAAACGTCTGACTGAGAAATTACCTTTGCATTTTTTGTTCTTTCATCCCGTTCTTTTTGCAGCTGGCTGCATATTTTCCTTATTGAGCTTGTTCCCTTAATGGAAGGTTTACCTCCCAAATCAGAAAAGAGTTGATGCTGAGATGAGGGTGAGGCTGGAGAAAGGGATCGTGGCCTGCTTAAATGTGGTGTGTCTGTAAGGAAAGGTGATTCATTGACTATCTAACTTGAAACAAGAAAAGCCAAACATAAGGGAAAGAAGCTGCCAACACCCCCATAGAATAGTCAAATCTTTCCACAGCATAAGAGTCAAGAAGTTTAGCACCAGTTAATCATAAAGTCAAAGTCATTGCCTTTGGAATTATCCCCGCCCCAAATCACAAACCTTGGGGCTTTTCTAATGGTAATGAGATATGCAAGATGGGGAAGGAAAATGCAATAAAGGCAACTGAAGGTAACTCAAGGTGAGAGACTGTCTATATGCCACAGTCACAAACAGCCTCATCTTGCAATGTAATGTTGTGCATGTGAATTAGATCAAGCTACATGATAGCTTTATAGCCTGGTGTACATATATGGTGGCTGTACCATGTTTGTAAGTCACCTAGACGTACGTGCTGTGTTCAGCCCTCATTTCAGAGCCACAGTCCTGTCCATGAGCTGGTATTTTGTCCCTCTGCCACTTCCTGTACAGTTTACTCCAGCTGTGTTTGCCTTGTGTTTTTAGTAAAGTTTTACCCTAGGTATTTAAGTGTTTAATGAGAACTTAATTGTTATTGTTAGTGTTGCTCAGGTTTAGATCTAGGACATAACTTAGTGACTATGAGTAGTTCAGTGTAGCAGCTTTACAAGAGAAGGAATTTCTTACAGGTATTTTTTCATCCTAATACTCAATTGGCCTAAGAATCATTATTACCTCGCTCAGCTTTCCTCCGGCGATAATCCATGACACTGTCACTGTGCTGAGATAGGTTGTCTTCATCTGTCAACTCTTCTTCCCTGGTGTGCCCACCCAAAGCTCTCTTTAACATCTGTTGGACAGATTTTTTGTGAGGTCAGGTTCAATAATTCAGTCAAAGTTAAGAAATGTCTGAAGTCAGATGTTACTTGCAGATTTTATCAATATTACATTTATATTCTTGTTCTCTCAAATTACTCAGATACAACAAAGAATAGCTTTCACTTACTAGATCTAGTTCATTTAGCCTGTGGGAGATGTTTTCTGACACTTCATGAAGCTCTTGCTCAGATAGCCTTTCCTTTGTTGTTCTGTGGGAAAGAGACTCTTCAAGTGAATCTGTGGCAGAATTTTCGTATCTGCTAAAACAGAAAACAGATTTTGTTTCTATTCGAAAAGCCTTGAAGATAACCATTACCTCATACAAACAATCCCAGGTCACTGTTTGTGTGAGCACATTTTTATAGGATTAAGTAGAAAGTGAATGTGTAAATACCTGTATTTAAGAAAATGCATCCATGTCAGGAGAAACAGGAAATCTCTGTCAAGGTTAATCTTTCACTGACATGCAGTGAAGGAAGAAGAGATCTTATTTAAGGGTGGCAGACGGGGTGGCCACGTAGACAAAAGTTCTTGCTTAGCTCAGTACTGAAAAATGCACTTGCCTTTTGCTTCTAGGCAGGTACCAGGATTCAGGAGTGTGTTCTGCTTGTTCAGCACATAGTGAGAGTTTTTCATGTGAAGAGGAAGCAGATGCAGAAGACTCATATACATGAGGAACCTAAGAAAATAAGAGTAAATTAAGATTCAAGATCTTCACAGTAAAGCTCAAAAATCATGTAAGTAAGAGATCTTACAAGAGCTTTTATAGAGCAATTTAAACCCCTATTATTATATAGATATAAAAGTAATTATAGCTCCAGATCCCTGACTGAAGATAGTGTGCTTTAAGAGAATTAGATGCTTAAAGAAATAAACTAGCAAAAACATAGATCAGTTCAAGAATCATCTGCAGCTAAGCCACAGAATCAGAAGAACAAGATCTAGGTTAAGTTATATGACTACATATAGTAGTAGTATAAATACCTCATTAGCCTGGGACTAATGCCAAGTAATGCAAGTAAGCTGAACCTCACTGAATATGGACTAAGCTGCAATTCACAGCAAACAAAAATGAAACACTAATGTCCCTATGCCATTTAGTTACGTTTCTTTAGTACTGCCTGGTAATGCATCTGTTCAAGGAGGAGTAATTCAGAGTTGGCATGCACATACTTGCAAATACACCAATGGAAAATGAGGTTTAAGCAATGTTTTAAACAGACAATGTAGAAGTAAAGGCTGTTGAAACTTGGAACAAATGAAGTCTGCGAGTACCTCTTGTGGTTGCAGAAGGGAAAAAAAAAGTGTTTTCCAGAGTGAAGAACTTCCCATTCAGACTTGTTTCTACAAGTGCAGAATGGCATCTGCTCATCAATTTCTGGGGTTTCCATTATTCAGTTTTTGAAAAGCCAAGGGCAGTGAAAGGAAATAAAATCAAATAATGTAGCCAAGCAGCTCCGTGATCTTTAGGAAGGAACAAAACCTGAATTTTATTGGAGTCTGAACAACCCAGAAACCCAAAATTCTTACTAATTTAGAATATTGATACATTTCAGAGAAGGTACATGACTGTACTCTTGTGTTTGATTAAATGTATCCTGGTTTGATTAAAAGCAGGATAACTAGTAACTGCTTGGTTGCAATGAATCAGAACTCCATAGCTACTGGCACTTAACGCTTCTTGGAGCAAGCACTTCCAGAAAGAAATGGCATGAATTATAAACTGTACGTAGTCTAACAACATTCCATCACTGACTGTATATTGACCAAAGCAAGCCAAAGGCAGGTTTGGAAAAAAGCCCAAAAGTGCCACAAGGCATCAGGAGAATTAAGCAGAAAACCAAAAATACTGACTTAACTTGCACTGAGAAAGCAAAGATGGAACTTCTACCTTTGCCACCTTGTCCTCAGCATCACTTGATACCACTTTGTCTCCCACTGCAGAAGCAGATGACAGGTGTTAGTGGATGGTACAGACTGCACCGTGCCTACTAATGGGGAGAACAATTAAAAGAAGATGTGATCCAAGGCTGTTGAATCCAAATTATTCCAAGAGAACAGAATGACAAAGCAACTGTGGTTACACAGTTGTGACATTCATTCTGGTAATGTCTCAAGTTTTGAATGTGTCACAGGAATGCTATGGAAACTAGCAAGGTAAGCAGGGTTGCCCTGGCAACAGGGACACTCAGTACTGGAAATTGAGTTTGTAAACCTTTTCTACAAAAGCAGTTAATGGCTTTTTCCTAGAGATGAAGCTGGCCTGTTTGGTCCATGTTTCTCTGCTCAGAATAAGCTCAGCCATGGGAGTTACCTGCCAGAAAAGATTTCTGAAGCACAGGCCCATCTTAAATGGATTAAGACAGGAGTTGAACTGGGAACACAGATTACTTTTCTGCAGCACAATGAACAGCTCAAAAGGAACTCATTTTTATGTCTCTATATGACAGATAGAAGTGTTAACTGGTGGCTGTATTTGAAAAAAATGCACCCATAGTTTCAAACCCATGGTCCTTGTAATGCCAATAAAAATAATGCAACATTTGAGACTTTAAGAGTTACCCTATAGAAAGCAAAATTCTCTCTCACCAGGGATCTTCCTTGACAGAGAAGGACTACCAGAAACATCGTCAGCTTTTTCTGTAAGTGACTTTTCAAGCTGAAATAAAAAGCAGATGTTTTCTATAAATTCACAGGAGAGTGGTGACATGAGGGTTCATACATTAGGTTTGTCTCCATATGGAAAGCAGTGCTCATCTTATAGATAAATAAGAATCACGACAAGTATTTTGTTTACTGTATTGTAAACTGTGCATGTAACTGTGCTACATTGATGATGGTGATGTGTATGTATAGCTATAAAGGAAACACATGCCACAAATTAACTTCCTCTCTGGACATTCAGTGAAGAATGAACCCACAATCCAAAATTGTTTGTACTGAAGATAAAATCTGACACACTCAGAAGTGTTCATAGTGTTCAGCTACTCCCACTCAGAAAGTATACTAGAATGTTTTAAAATGAAAGCAGTATTGATTACTAAAATACATATGTATATAAAAATACATGTATATAAATCAAATGTTAGGTTTTTACTTACAGTAGAAGCTGTCACTCCTTGACTCTCAGCCAAAGCAGCTGACTGGCTGGCTGAGCCGTCAAAATCTCTCCATCCAGGATAATGAGGTCTGCCTTCTGAAGGCTGAAATGGTGGTAGCAGAGGAATAGCTTGTTGTATCGGCTCCCCAAGTTTTGTGGCACTGACACTCAAATTCTCTGTTTGAGGTTCAGTAGCATGAACAGACTCCACTGATCCTTGAGAGACAAATAGGAAGAACTTAATAGGTAATGTTATTTTTTTTTTACATTGTCCATATATGTTAAAGGGCAATATTTAACTATCTCCTGTTAGCCATCATCTGTTGGTTTGCTTAGAAGAGCACTGTCACATTTTTATGCCTGATGTTACTTCTGTTTACAGAGATACATCCTGCAGCCCCTCCCTGTCTCACTACTTCTGTAAGAGCACCACATTTTTCATGACTGTATATATGTGTATGAATATATTGCACGGTGCATACACAGTAAATAGCTTTCAGTTAGCTGTTATTTTCCCCACAGTCATTTTAGCTACATGCTGGGAACGTTCGCTCATGTGCAAGAATTCTAAGGGGTGACAGAGCCACAGCCAGCAGAGGCCAGGGACAATTGGAGAAGATGGCTGCTGCTTGTCAGAATGATTCACCCAATACACAATCTGGCCATAAGAACAGCATGAAAACCCTCTTGAGAACATGATTCTTTAGTATTTTGTTTACTGAACTACAAAAGGAAAAAACCTAGCTGAAACTGAATCCTGGCTAAGCAGAAATACCCCAGAAATGGAGTCTGCATACTCTGAAACACTGAGTTTCTGAAAAGGATTTATTCATTTAAAAACATAGCTGAAGTATTTCCTTCAGTGGTAAGGTTTTTCACACTACCTTAGTAGCCTGCACCTCTTAGCTCATCTACCTGATTTTAACTATCAGATGATAATTAAATATCACCATCTTCCTTTTCCTTTACAGTCACCCTTTCAGTTTCAGAGAACTGTCTAGGAAATGATGTAAAAGCCTCTGAGTGTTTAGATGCTTTCACCCCCTTGTCCTTTCCTGCTGGTAACAATTCAGGCCACTTGAATTCTAGAAGTGGGGTTTGAAAAAAACCAAATTAAGAATTATAAAGCATCTTGCTATGAACTGTTCAGATGGACAATTTTCATGTTTGGTATGTTATTAACCTTATATTAGCAATCCATACTACGATCAAAATAGGTCTGGAATTCTTACTCAATTTTATTCTATATAAATTTCATAATTCATAACTTTATGCCTCTACTTGGAGAGATAGGAATATTTTCATAGGAAAATAAGAACAGACTCCATTCAGGTAATCTGCACATTACTTGTTCCAGAGCTACCCATAATGGTTTTTAAGTGGCACACGCTCCTAACAAGTCTTCTGTAAGAATGAACTTAGTAGTCTTTTTACAGCCTTAAAGGATACATTTTACACTGCAGTAAGTGAAATAAATTAAAGTCTCCCAAATTCTCGTACTCTGTTGGACAGAATAACATGCTTTTGTAGGGAGAACTGAATCAGAAGTCAAACAACAAACTTTTATCCAAATGACAGAGATCAGGAGTCATGAAAAACAACATCTGCAATAGTTACTTTCAGAAACGTAAACTTCAGCAAGATCAGCTACAGGTGCATTTGCCTTTCGGGGGGATGGGTGCTGGGGTATCAGTTCTTTTACAAAAAAAGTTAAAAAGTATTTGTCTGAAATAACTCTTTAAAAAAAGAAACAACAACAAAACCAGCCTGGAAATGTTACAGCAGAGTAGTCTGAATTCCTCCCTCCCCAAAACACTCACCTTCCTCTCTCTTGGAAAACGAATAAGCTGTATCTCCAAGTCTAATTAATTCACTGGTAGATTCTGATCCATCTACATCACAAGATGGAACAGGAAATTCTGACTGGGACCTAAGAGGAACATAAAGTGTGAAATACTGGTCTTTTCCAACCCTAACCATTCTAGATTTACTTTAAAACGCTTTGCCACTTCAGTCCACAAGATGGAGCTGCAGAAGAGTGGTAACTTTACTTCAGGGAGCTGGCTATTACAGCATAGGGCATGAAAGACCAGCTTCTACAAAACTAACCAATGTAGAAGTCGCCAAGATAAATCGAATGCCATTTAACTAAAACACAATCATTTAGAACAAAGTTTTCAGCTTGTTTCATTCCACATGCAAAGTAAATATAAGGGAAACAAAATGTCATCAGCACTCCTCAAGAGCAAAGAAGTACTGGATCTAATTTTAGCCCTCTTGCTGCTTGACTAAAGGAGAAAGTCACCTCACATTCCATTTGACATACATAATCAGTATGTTTCCTACTTGCACACTGTTCAAAACCTGCTAGTTTCTCTACAGACACAAAGATAGTCAATGACTGTGGCAATGTAAATACTCGGAATTGTTCTTACCCTTCACCTGATGAGAATATTGAAGGTGGTGTGAGTTGACCAGCATTGCTTTCCAGCCACTCCTGAGGTGCAATTTGAATTTCATGACTGGATAGCACATTGGCCTCTTCTGTTAATAATCAAGAGGAAAATTACTTCTACCTATTAACAGGTATTATTGCCAATGTCATCAGAACAGTTTAAGTGGAATAGAACACTTGGAGGGGGAAACTTTTATGGTAGGTTTTCAAAGTGCTACAACTGTCATATATTCTGTTTCAATTATAAATAACTCTTTCTTCCTCAAAATAATTAAATCCTGTACTTCTAACTAGAAAATTGGAGCCACTAACACCTACTGGGTTAGCAGCAGCAGTCCAACAGAAGGAAAAAGTCGAAGTAAAGACACTGAAAATTGCTACTGCTTTTTCTGCCATTCACAGCAAAACAGGACAGGAGGCCATTGTCTCTGCCACCAAGTGCTCACCCCTTTACTCACATGGTGCAACAGCCAGTGATGACAGTTCTTATCAGTTTTAAGATAGTAAGATGAGTACTCAGTCTGCACTAATGATGATGTCTCTGAAAGGCTGAGTAAATTCTCTTTTGTTCAGCATTTTCCTCAGAACAGCCCCTGCTATGGATCTGCTCAAGATCCACTTCATAGGAAAGCTTGAGTCACCTCCCTGTTTGTCTCCCAGTAAGTAAAAGGCACATTTGCTCATTGTTCTAATTAAGGTCAGTATTCCCCTCCCTGAATCCTAACCATATGTCATCTGACAAGTCAAAAAGCAACATACTAACAGAGGATGAATTGTCTGGAAAAAGTTTCTGCCACAAGAATGAAGCAGAAAGATTACATTCCACAATTCTTCCCCTTTAACAAGTGTTGGGGAAAATAAATTATCTATTTTATGATTATTGTTTATGAAAATAAGGAATGTAAATACCCAGTTTGGCCACTGAAGTTCCCCACT
>JANHGB010021477.1:2595-13166 GCA_026283785.1 Coracopsis vasa | reverse complement strand
GGGTAACATCTCCAAGACACCTCCAGCCAGTGAAGTAACTCATGCGATTTGTCAGAACCTCTGTCATAGATACACCATTAGAGACTGGGCTGTAAATAACTCACGCAAACACAGTATCAAAGCTCCAGTTGGGTTAAAACTGATTTCTGAGAGGTTTATACTGCAGTTGGACAGAAATACTCCTTAAACTACTCAGTAACACTACTGTGGCCTGAAACATGGGCCCTGAGCCACCCAGCAACTCATAAAATAGAAGATCCAGTTCCTCGTGACACGAGGCAGCGGTGGCACTTGTGCACCATCACTCCATGCCACCATACAGAGCAAAGTGAGAAACCAGAGACATGGCAACCACAAGAGCAACCCAAGTTCTCTTACAGACATGGTTCAAGATCATCAGAGCTTCATGTTTTCACACACACACCATGAAGTTTGCTGAAGCACTACCAGCGCTGAGCCTGGTTTGCTTTTCCCAACACATCCACTGACACTATACTTGATTTGAGTGGCAGATCTTTGTTACAGCAACAGTTTTAACTAATTAGAATTGATTTATGCAATGTTAATACCCAATATTAAACCATTTAGTATGTGATTTATATAAGTGCAGGTTTTAACAGGTCTTGAAAGAGCTGTTAACCTGAACAGGACACAAGGGTTATACACCCTTTACAGCAAAGTAAGAGCAGACCTGTGTCTGACTTGATGCCATATCAAAACTTTTAAAGATTAAGAATGAAACAGCATGTAGAAATAGCTGAATCATGAAAGTACAGCTATGTGAAGATGTGCATGAATATAAAACCACAGAACCATAGAATGGCTTGTGTTGGAAGGGATCTTAAAGCTCATACAGTTCCAAGCCCCTGCCACAAGAAGGGACACCTTCCACTAGAAGAGGTTGCTCCAAGTCCCATCCAACCTGGTCTTGAACACTGCCACAGATGGGACAGCCACAGCTTCTCTGCACAACCTGTGCCAGGGCCTCACCGCCCTCACAGGGAAGAACTTCCTGATACCTAATCTAAATCTACCTTTTTTCAGTTTAAAGCCATTCCCCCTTGTTCTGTCACTACCAAATTACCTTGCATAGCAAAGAGCAACTACAGCTTAGCAGAAGTTTTGTGTGGTCTGTTCAGAAAAGTTAACTGGAACCATTTCTCATGGCCTCTCCCTCACTGTTTTACACATAGCAGAGAAGGTGAGCAACAGCCTAATACCTATGTTTGGGCTGTGAGTGTGTGGGTTCAGCTCTGTTGACAGGTTCAGTAGCTTTGAATGATTCTCCTCACATCCTGTGCCTTCATTTGCTGCACAAAATGGCTATCAAGGTATTTATAACCCCTATAAAAACAGAAGCTCTAATGAAAAGAGTGAGCAGCACTTCAGAAAGCGTGTCTTGTGGAGAAACGACTTGACTACAGCACACCAAAACCAGGAAAAAAACAGCACACAGTGTTTATCCAGCTGGAGCAGGGAATACACACTGTTCCTCCGGTTCACTAACACAGTTGTTTCTCGCAGGTCTTGATGGGATGAGTTCCTAAAGTCACCTTGTCCAAAGCATCATTCTTGGAGCTGCTCACCTGTCAGTAATACCCCTGCTTGGGATAGCAGCAAGGGTTTGGTGACCCTGGGCATCTCCTCCTGCCTCCGTGACTCTGTTACCACTGACTTTTTGGGCTGTTCTGACTTCACAGCATGATGCAGTGTGAGGTCTACTCCCCTTTCCCAGCCTTCCCCATCACTTTCATAGGTCCTGTACCAAAGGTGAGCAGAGCACTCTACCCATTAAAGCACTTTGCCCAAAGAAGTAGTGAATGCCCCATGCCTGGAAGTGTTCAAGGTCAGACTGGACAGAGCCTTGGGCAACATGGTCTAGTGTGAGGTGTCTGTGCCCATGGCAGGGGGTTGGAACTGAATGATCTTAAGGTGCATTACAACCCAAACCAGTCTGTGATTCTATGATTCTATTTTTGTTAGTTGTGATGTTTTTGGAGGGAGACTGGGACTGCCCCATGAGATGGGCGACGAGGCATGTTTTGTGATGGCTTTGTCTCTACCTGGTCCACTAGTACAGCATGGAGGCTGGAAGACAGAAGGAGGCTCTCACTGGATGCTTCCCACTTAAAACACAGGTAAGGCTGAGATTTTATGTCTCATTATCCCCCAGAGGAAGTGGGGAATCAGGCATAGGAAAGCCAGAAGGGATCCCAACGTACCCTTAATCTATAAATATTTAAGTAGTCCCCCCCCCTCAACAACATATGCCAGTGTCTTCTTCAGCTCATAAAAGCCAATTCCCTCCTGCTGTTTCTGAGCACTAGAAGTCTCCAAGTAGTGATTAGTGGATTACGTGCATCTCCGGGACTGCCTCCAATCACTTTGCCCTTGCAAATTGCTCAACTTCAATGCAGCAGCACAGAGCAGAGTGGGCTTTGTCACTGGGGCCTGGTCCTCATTATGGCCAGGAGACTTCAGGAGTTTGTTTACATGGCTGGAACGTCATCCTCCTGGGCAGCTAATCAGCCTTTCCCCAGGGTTTCTGCTCTTTGAATACTTAGAAGTAATCAACCCCGGCTATCTACACCCCGAGTAGCATCTAAGCAATTTCACCAAGTCAAAGGCTTGAGGTAATATTAGCCCCCCTATATGAAGACAAGTGCTCTCCACACAAGGATGCTGGAGCTTCACATCACTCGATAAATCAGAGCATCATCCTGGAAAGCTTGCCATTAGTTCTGAGCCATTAATTTTTGCTGGGTCTTTGACACAACTGTTTGAAAGCACTATAACCTGCTTTCTGAAAGTTAAATTATTAAGAGCAACTTCCCTGAAGCTGCTAGTCTACTAACCCACTGAAGTCCTTGGCTGAACACCTCAAATAAAGCTCAGGAGAGCTGCTAGGCAGAAGGTTCCCTACTGTGTACTGTGGGAGAATAAGCCATTCCCTCCCAAAAAAAAACCCAGCTGGGAAACCTCTGGCCCTAAGCAATACCTTTACAAGCTATTCCATACAGAACAGCACCAGCCAAGCAAAAAAGGACATTTTACTATACCTAGTTCCACCTACAACATCTTCCTCTGCAGTCCTTTCCAGTCAGTTTTCTTCCAAAAGTGCCAGAGATCAAAAAAATAGCAGAAGGCAAGAAAACCCCAAAGTTTCCAATCCTGTTCCCACTGCACACCTGAAGACACAATAATTCTGTTAAAAAAGGAAATCAGCACTCTTTCAGAAAAATTATTATTGCATTATGACTACGAATAGTAGCTGCAAATGTGAAAGTAGACTTTCAAATTAATTAGCATTTAAGGGAAATGGGTTTGGAATAATTATCAGATTGCTTTTAAGCAGCCATGTTTGCAAATGTATCTCTGCTTCAGTCCTTGCTAGGGAAAAAAATAACAAATAAGTACAGATTTTGAGGTTTGAATCTGTTCTGTGGTCATAGTTGTTCACAAACAAAGGCTCAGGAGAATAAAAAACCAAAGGTACTGCCCTGTTCCTCACAACTCCAGTGAAAGTGGAAGTTGCCTATTCTTCCCAAAGGCAAAGAGCCTTTTATTCCTCCTATATATGTGGGGGAATAAGCACACTCTTCCTCATCTTCCATACTGTGATTCTGCCAACATCCTTTAGGTGAGGGACCTTTGAGTAGACTGTGCCAACAGCCCATGTCTATTCATTAGGACACCTCTTTGCAAGCCCAGTGAGGCTACTTCCAGCCTATTGCAGCTACAAATGGATCCACTCTTCAACACTATTCATACATTTAGCACTATTTCACATATCTTTTCTCTTTTTCCCTCTAAGCCTAAATACTGCTGCCCAAAGTGACAGGTATAACCGATCAGAATGACAGAGGCTGGTGCATCAGATTCTTGGGAGCTCCAAGTTTTCAATCTGAACACTGGAAGTACTACATTTTTATTATGTTCCATTTTACCTTGAGCATTCCAACTCTGCAAAAAAGAAATAATAATAAAAAAAAGAGTCATTCTTTTCTTAGTAATGTTTTTCTTTTTTTTTTTTTTCCTTTGTTCTTTGAAGGTCCCCGTAAGCCTTAACTTGGTAAAAGTTTCCATCACAAAATAAGTAAATAAAGGAAAAATAATTTTAATATCCAGCATTCTTAAAGAGCAAGGTCAGTTGTCAGGCGCATGGGGGAATGCCTAACCCTGACTGATGCTCATCCAACATGTACTCACTGCAGTAAACCACTGTAAGAATAACTGGAAACGGGATAGAAAGAATACCAGGGCACTTTTGCCTCAAAGTCCTTTACAAATATGGCTATTAGCAAACCTGATCCTGCCCCTCTACTCTGCTCTCATGAGACCCCACTTGGAGCACTGTGTGCAGTTCTGGTGTCCTCAACACCATCTGAAGGGGGCATACAAGGATGCTGGAGAGGGACTCTTCATCAGGGAATGTAGCGGTAGGACAAGGGGTGATGGGTTCAAACTGAAACAGGGGAAGTTCAGGTTAGATATAAGGAAGAAGTTCTTTACTGTGAGGTTGGTGAGGCGCTGGCACAGGGTGTCCAAAGAAGTGGTAAATGCTCCATCCCTGGCAGTGTTCAAGGCCAGGCTGGACAGAGTCTTGGGCAACCTCTAGTGTGAGGTGTCCCTGTCCATGGCAGGGGGTGGAGCTGGATGATCTTAAGGTCCTTTCCAACCCAAACCATTCTGTGATTCTATGAATGGCCCAAGTAAGAAATTAAAAGGTCTCCACCCCTTGATTTCTCCTTGTAAAAACTTGTATAACTTATTGGATGCAACGCAGGCTGCTGGGTTCAACAGAAGGCTAATTGCATGAAATCCTAGAGCATACCATTTATATTTGATGAACATCTGATAACTTCTTGATTGAAGCTTAAGGAAGATGGAACAACTACATTCATGACCAAACCATTCTACTTTTGAAACTTCTTGATACTTACAGAAGTTTGAATGACTCACTCCCTGTTTCGATTTTCTTATGTTCTTATGCTCATGGCAACAGATGCAATTTGAGAAAGATGGTTTTGTGGTTTGTTTTGGGGTGTTTTTTCCACATTCTTCCTTTTTTATTGAAGGCTTTCAGTAGCTGTACTTGTTTTCCTTGGGTGATTTGACACAGGCAGCAGTGCAATGGTAAATAAACCCCACTGTATTTCTACCTGAAGTTTTCTAAAGCTATTGCCAACTTCCAAAGGTAAAAATAGAGATTTTCAGCTTTTCCTCTGGATAGGGGTTAAGAGACAATTTCTGACACAAACAGAAAAGGTCTCCATAAATAGCTGGAACTTTGCCTGGTATATATCGATATATAAAGGCTGTTCTTGGTTCATTTACAGACGCAATCAGAATGACTCTTAAGCTGTCACTTCGCAGCTCAAACTCTCTTGAACAGGGAACCAAGTAAGAAATTGCCACTAGGATCCAGGTGTATTTCCTTGTCATTTGTCACAAGGAGCTGTTCTGCAGTTTACAGTTGGCAGTTCTCAATGGTGTTTCATCAGGATAATACCACACTATATCATCCGAAGGAATAAACTGTCCCTGCTGACATGAGCTGGGGTGAAGGCTCTGGCAATTGACTGTGTATTATAGAAGCTCTCTGAAGCTTATTCAACGGCAAAAAAAAGACTATCAGGTCATTGGGCCCAAATTGTATGTTTGGCTTCAAAAGAAGAAGTAAGGGGCTTACAACGCTTAATAGGAATCAAAAGGCTCTGGTCTGTTAGACAGAAGGTCAGGCTAGGCAGTTCATTTTTCCCTTTGAATTCCCTGACTGAAATACTTTAATTAAAAAGAAAGAAAGGAAAAGAAAAGGTAATAAAATGCAGTATTTTGGCAGGAGGTGGGAATCCTCCTCTCATGCCTTCGGAGCTGTGAAGTCAGGATGATAGCAAGCTCATCAACACCCAGGCTTTTGTCCTTTTCCTGCTAGAAACAACTTTTTCAGGGATGGGACAACTGATGGTTGGAAAGATGTATGGGCAATGGGGAGTGGAGCTGATGCTCTCCTGTGACCAATGGCTGTGTGCAGGGCGTCATAGGAGGGAGATAAAGACATCATGAGACCACAAGCAAAGTGTAGGAGAGCACTGAGATCCATTGAGTTTAACCTGATACAGAAGATCACCCACTGTTTAACTGTTTCAAGGTACCACGTCACCACAGTCTGCTCAAAGTCTGACTGAGCTGCTAGCTCCCTATGAACTGTGCAAGTGAGATGACCTGGCAATGAAGTGTGGAAAGCCATGAGGAAGAGGGGAAGGCCACAGGGGTTGTATTGATCTCAACAGGGTTTGCACCAAGTTGTATTCTGGAGCACTCTGTAGCCACATTCCACTGTTCCAAGCTTGCTGAGCTCTGCATGGATGTCCTTCTGTGAACTGGGGGAAGAGGACAGGGAGGGTGGCACCTCTGTCAAGTCATTATGGGCATTGCAGAGCCTGACAGGTTGTCCCCTTTCCTCCTGCAGCTCACCCGGGTGCCTGTGGAGTCATGTAGCCAGCATGAGACCTGCAGCGAGTGCTTGGGCTCAGGCGACCCTCACTGTGGATGGTGTGTTCTTCACAACATGTAAGTACCTGCTGATGTCTGCCATCATCTCAGCCCTGCTTTTGCTCCAACCATCTTCCCTTAACAGTTGTAATAGCACGTGGCAGAGATGCAGAATGCTGTCTCAGTCTCTGGGTGAGCCATTGAGTCACACATGTACCTCCAGGAAGGTCACTGGGACTTACTGGAGGAGACACCTTAACTAAGAAGTATTTTTTGGAAGGCAAGGAAAGAGAAGGGTGGTAGAGACTGGTCAGATCTCCTCAACCATCTGATCCACCTGCAAAGTGCCTGTCCACCCTGATGCACTTTGAATCAAACCATCCATGAGGTCTTCTCTGTATGACAATTACCTTCTTGTTTCCATTGCTTAAGGCAGTTTGGCTTTGATAGCAGCCTAGCCTAGCCACTTGTCTTGGCACCTCCAACCTTCCACTGCTGATCTAGACCTCTCCTCTTTCAGACTTGTCCTTATCTCCATTGCCTTTAAAGAGAAATCCCTGTAAGCATTATGGGGTCTACTCCAAGTAAGATTTCAATGGGACCTTATGGTTTTTATGCTCGCTATGGGAAAATGTTGACACTGAAGCTGGGCACTAATGAGCCAAACTGGTTATTTGGCTTCTCTGGCCAGGATGCTGGGCAAGTTTATCTCTATCTGCATTCTCAGGCCAAAAAGGGACCCGGTTTCACCATTGCATTTTTCTACAGTACTGGCTTGTCCAGTGCCTCAAAAGGAGCACTAAATCCAGGTGTCCTCAGAACTGGGAGGTTAGTTCCTTGGCTTTGTTTTCTGTAGGCTTTTAAATGATGCTCTTGATATTGAAGTTTCCTCTCTGCAGTCTTCACTTCCAGTGATGTTCTCCTGCAGAGAGGCCTCTGTCAAAGCTATGGAGAGGAAGGTGTTGTGTTGGCGGAGCTCCTGGCTATGAGTGGCAGGGTGGTCTTATTTGCCAAGAAGCTCTCAGCAGAGACAATGGCTGGAAAGTGAATTAGAACTGTCTAACCAACCGCTTCCAGCTGAGCGGGGCTCTGCAGGGTGCTGTCACTCCAAGTCACTCCAAGTCTCACAATGTCCTTGGCAGAAATGGAGGCTTTTTCTGATGGACCTTGCTATTGCAGTGTGTCTGTCTTATACCATTGAGTTCACCTTCAAACTCTCCTGATGCCCGCAGTGATCCAGTTGAAGTGATCCTCTTTGCTACCTCTCCTTTCTGGAACAGAAGAAAAGGGAGCAAACCTGTACCATAATGCAACATTCTGTGGATGTTCTAACGTGTGTAACCCTCATCCAAAGCCATGACACTGCTTAACTTCAGATCAGAACTAGGTGATCCATCTCAAAACTTGTCCAAAACCTTGACTCAGGCTCTGGAATTGTTCAAGGCATCCTTAGCAGTCCATTCCCTGAGTTGTGATCTGGTGGGCATGAACCCATGAAACCTTCACCCTGCTGACCTGAGGATATTTCTAATTGATATACAGCTCTATAATATGTTTCCATCTCATCCTATCCTGCATCTAGCCTACAGAGCATGGTGTGTTTTGCTGTCAATGGAGGGACAGCACAGACTGTGTGCAAGCAGTATAGAGAAGCATGAATTTGTCTGTTGATTGTACCACACCAGTGCTAGATAGTTCATCTCCTGCTGTCCAGGGTCAGTGGCAACAGGCAATCAATACACCCAGCAATAAATCCCCAAAAAGAGAGAAAAGGAGCAGAAACAACTGCAGATTCTCTTTGTGAAGGAGTGTCAGCAATGTGATGGTTGGTGACAAATGAGGGTGGCAGAATTGATTCAGACCAAGAAACCCCCATACAGATTTGGTCCTTCAAAGAGACATTTGGCCTCGCAGTCTGGACCTGATTGATGGCAGGATGCCCATGTTGTCCTCCCTCTGGCCACTTAACCTCTGTTTCCTTATCTCAAAAGGAGAGGCACCTTTTATTTATGTAGAATCATGCACTTTGCAGCAAGGTCACTGACATTAACTCCCTGTGGATTTTTTGGAAGCAGTTTGAAGGGAAATGTTATCAAATCCCACTCCAGTCTATCCTTTCCCTTAGTTTCCATTGCAGTCAAGAAACATGATTTCCAGTCCTAGTTTGGAAGGAGTTTTCAGTGCAGCCTCAGGTGTTCCTCTCTGTGTCTCAGTTTCCTCATCATTAGATAGCCCTGAGAGCAGAGGAAGCAATTGCATCCCATTCAACAAGGTTTGGCTGTGCAGGATATTCAGGGTAAGAGTGAATACCTTCTTATGTCTCTTATTTAAGTCTTATTATATTAAGCCTCTTATTAGAGCTTTTTGAACAGCAGAAGCCCTTAAGATTCATTAACAGACCTCAACTGAAATGCATTGTCAATAACTCCTGAACAAGGATGGTTCAGGTGCAACGTGCCATAAGCATTTTGCCTCGTGAGTGCTAACGCTTCCATTCCCTTTTCCGTCCAGTCAGGAATCCAAGTGGATTCCTGCTGATGCAGGAGCTGTTTTGTGGAAGGGATGGAAAAGTCAATTGTGCTGTGCAAGACCTGGGGTAGAGTGGTACTGGAAACCAGATTGCCTGTGGGCAAAGCCATGCCTTTCACTCATATGTCTCCTCCAGTATAAACCATTAAAAGAGCAGTGGTAGATTGGAAGACAGGTGAAAAGTGCCAGATGGGGTACAGCATCTATCTTTCTGTTTCTCAGACCCTTTTCTCCAAACCCTCATTTCCAATCTACCCTCATCTCCTGCACATGAAAGGTCTGGGTACGCTTGGGGCCAGCTCTCCATCCATCCATCCATCCATCTATCCATTGCCTCACAGCAGAGCTGCTCTGTCTGCACCGAGGGCGGCGTGCCAAGGCTCAGGAATTGATTTCCACAGCTCTTGCTGTCCTAACCTTACACTGAGAAACTCGAGTCTGCTGAGAGACAAAGAGACAGACAGACCCACAGACGGCTGCAGGAGAAAGGAGAGGGGGGCAAGGATTGATTGGCTTCTGCCCCTAGGAGAGCCGATACAGAGCAGGTCACCGGAGCTTTTCATCTCTGTATCTTTAGCCCCGATCTTGTGTCCCCCCCTCCCTTTCCCTGTTAGAGCTCTGCTCCCCTCCTGGGCTCCGTTCAGGCCTCTTTAGGCAGCGATGAATCATTTAGTTGGTGTAAATTGAAATCGTGGCGCTCGCTTGCTGCATGGGTCTCCTGGGGAGGGTGAAGGGCTGGGGTGGGAGCAGGGAAGGGGGGGAACCAGCCTGAAAAGCTAATCTCTGGCACAGAGGCACTCAGTGCCTGGCTGCAAGGTCACAGCAATGTCACCAGCCTGAACGGGGGGCTGCAGAGAGGGATGAGATCAGAGCAAAGTTTTCTCCAAGCCTGAGATGAATCATTGCTTCCTCCTATGTCAGATATAGCAATGCCCAAAGATGCCATCCAGTACCTGACCACCCCTCTAAACCCCCCGTCAAGTTTCTTATGTCTTCATTCATATCCAGACTGTTTCCATCTTCTACCTTCTTTCCCCCTCACATGCAGAGGGCCAGAGATGCTTGCAGGTCTTTGCCCCAGAGAAGGAATAAATCCTTCTGCAGCTGAATGAGCCCTTGCCCTCCCTGCCTGCCACAGCACCAGCTCCAGACATATACAAGCGCTGATCCATGTGCGTGTGGTAACCATGCAGGTTTTCACCCCTGCACAATGTCTCTGGTTTATGCTTAACACTCCAGCTGCCAGGAGGATGGATATTTGGGGCAGAAGAATAGCAGCATCCCTATAGGGAGATGCAATATGTTATGAAGGGGACGTATGCTGATCTTGCTGGGTGCAGAAGGACCTGGCCCAGGCTCTGCCACTCCTAGACCTTGGCTGTGCTATCTCATTTCATAGAATCAACCAGGCTGGAAAAGCCCTTTAAGCTCATCCAGTCCAACCATTGCCCACCACTGCCAAGGCCACCACTAACCCATGGCACTGAGGCCTCGTCTCCACAGTGTGTGAACACTTGCAGGGACGGTGACTCCAGCCCTGCCCTGGG
>JANHGB010021475.1:0-27008 GCA_026283785.1 Coracopsis vasa | reverse complement strand
TCACAACACAAACCTAAGTTAAGTTAAAAGTATTTTAACCCCATGTTTTCCAGGCACTTGTTTTCCTTGTATCACTGCAGAGAGGAATGGAAAGCCAACAGCTTCCCAGAGAACAATGTTCTTGGTTCATGCAACTGAAGTTATCATGTAAGAAACAACTCCAAAATCATTAAAAATTATGTTTCTGGAATGAGAAGCCAAGAATTTTTTTAATTCAAAAAGCTGAGACTGCTAAGAAAGAGCCATGCTTGGTTTGGGTAGGGTAGAAATAGCATCAATCACACAATTAGGGATAAAGGATTTCCTTTGCAATGAAAGACTAGAACTGAACAGAAATTGAAAAGCAGAGATACATTGGGATTATGACCCCTGAAATTACAGATAGCTCTATGCCAAACTCAGATTTGAGCTAGTAGAGCCTCAAAGGGGTATTCTCAGCTGGCTGAGGGTTAATACAACAAAGTGATTCTGAAAGCATTAGTATCAACGAAGAGAGGAAGTTATGAAGCATTTGCTCTTTCCAAATAAAAGGATAATGAAATTATGCAGCTCCTCTCTTCCCCTGCTGCTGGCAGATCCTTAGCTGGCTACAGACTAGGTACTGTTGCTTCTGACAGCTGCAGTATAACATGGGAAACTATCTCAGGCTCAAACCATTGCACTGAAAAATCTCACCCATGGGGCTGAAGAGCCACAATAACAGAAATAAACACAATAACAAACACCGACTTGTTTCAAACAGATGCCAAGACTCACCATTAACTGCAGTATCTGGATCTCCAGAAAATATACCAAGGTCACAGGTATAGATGTGGAATGACTGGTGGGACACAATAAAATCCAAGATGTCTCATATACAGCACCATTACACCCAGGGCCCCCTAATGGAGGTTAATGTAACTGCTCAGAAGAGCACACAACACTTTCAACCCTGCCAATCAATCCAGGAGTCACAGCTGTGAAAACAGGGAGCCATTTTCTTCACCTTCCCTCATGCAGAAGGAAGAGTGCTCATTCTAAAACACTAGGGAATAGGTTTTCTCTCTAATAGCAGATGGCAGCTGTGTTTGCCATGGTCACTTTCCCCTTGACCTTCTTCCATTTATTATCTGTAGTGCACACTTCTCAAGGATTAGATTGCAAGTTTACCATTTATTACTGCAATAAGACATGGACTTAACTGGGATGCCCTGACTGATATTTTTTCATCTTCCCTCAATTCTTTTTTCATACTCCTATCTCACCCTCACTCTTCCCCACCTCACTGCTATTTCTTTTCCTCTCCTCCATGTCTGGTGTTACTGTCTTTTCTTTGATCAGCTAATTTCACAGTTCCATGCTCCAAAGTCAACAGAGCTCTAATGTAGCCATCCACTTGTCACAACTTGCTTTGCCAGAAGAGGACAAGGCTGTATCAAAGCAAGTCTGTTCCTTCACATATCCGCAAATAGCTTTGTAGAAGTTAACCACAGGGAAAGGTTCATGGGTACAGCTTAAGCATTAATGGCCATTTACCTTCTGACCCAGCAATAACTTGATGAGCAACCCAGCACATAGACAAAACGATCAGCAGTGCAAAGCCATCCCTTGGCAGAGCTTCCTACCTTAGACACAAGCAGTCCTTTGTAGATTTCTTGCATCATTTCTTATCGGTAGCAGGAATCATAGGATCACAGGCTGGTTTGGGTTGGAAGGGACCTTAAAGCTCATCCAGTTCCAACCCCCTGCCATGGGCAGTGACACCTTCCACTAGACCAGGTTGCTCCAGGCCTAGATTCAACTTAAGTGTTTCACAAAATAGGATGTTATCCCTGATCAGTATCCTGAGGGCATTTTCTTTCCCATTGAACAGACTGAAAGCTAACATTACCAGCCAAAGACAAAAAAGAAAGAAATCTATGTTTTTCAATGCATACATGGGAAGCCGCAGTGGAGGAGCATCACTCTGTGTAAATCAGTGCCAAAAGTAACACGTGTGGCTGTGATTGCTACACTGTCCAGGGTAGAGGATGCCCAGAAGGAAACCAGGGGGAAGACAGAGCTCAAAGAGCGTTTTCCATGTAAAGTATATCTATTTGAACATCAACACTGATTAACTTAATTTTAGCAAGCAGTTTGATGTCTTTTTCAGTTTTGTCACTAAGAATTTGAGAAACAACTGGATTAAGAGTTCTAGGAGAGTCCAGCCCCTGACCATGCCAAATCTTCTGCTTGTCTGCCTTTTTCTTTGTTGCCTTCCCAAAAAGCCTCAGCAAGCATTACCCAACAACATGTGAGTTCCTTCTTTTAGATCCCAATTCCTCAGTGCTAAATACCAGGACATTAAACAGCTATTTCTTTCTTAACAGCACAACTCTGTACTTCAGCTCACACTAAAGGCATACCAACCATCTTGTTTTGCAGATTACAGGCACTGCTTTGGCAAAAACAGACCATGCACTCCTCTGACCTTTTGATTTTCCGTGCAAAAAAATACATCTGTGATCCAGTCTCTGTGACAAAGAGGGAATGAAAACATCCTCATCAGATGTACTGAACTCCTTTTAATCCTTATGGGAGCAAGACAGCAGAATACAGTTATGCTTATCTGTACAGCTAATACAAAATAATGGCTTGCACAATGAAACAGAAAAGCTAAATACAGATTTTTCTATACATCAAGCTTGCATTCAGGTTCCCAGAGACAGAACATCAAAAGCTCATCAGTGCTTCTCCCACCTCCTCTGCTGCCTAAACAAAAATTTAATCCAGAAACAGTTTGTAGAATTTCATTTTAATATAGGGGGGGCTTTTTTTTTTTTTTTTTTTTATGGTGCAAAAAGGTTCTGTAACTTGAAATCCCCATTCATTCTGCCTAGATTATCTTAAGGAAGTTTTCCAGGATCACTCAAAAGCAACCTATGGAAATGCCCCAGCAGACAGGAGGTCTCACCTGGCTTCCTGACAACTTTGATGAAACAATTTGACATGAACACTGTGGAAGCACAAAAGACAACATGCCCACAGAAACCACCACAACGCATCAAGCAGATCACTATTAGGAAGTCTCTTTTGGATGCACTGAAGGGAAGCAAACATAAATCTGATGTTTCATATGTTTTAAGAGGTAAACGCTCAAGTTTCTTCACACCTGGATAGAAGCTAGCTACATGCAAGTGAATACAGGAACCTATATGGATGAACAAAGAATGCTGTTGTGTTTGAATCCATCTTAATATGTACACAATAATGGTTGAGATAACCTGGTCAAGACCAGAGATTGCTTCAATGGAAGCCAAGAAACAATTGCCAGTTGCACATACAAGTTCACATGCTCAGATACAGCACCTTTCAGATACTTGTGGAAATTTTTTATACTGGTTCTCCACTTGTAGCAGCCACAGCAGACATCATCTAACATACAGCCTTTAAAACCAGAATTAACTCAGAGGCTTCCTTAATTCAAACCTTTCTCCTCGTCTTAGGGTGAAAAATGTGGAGCCTGGGAGGGAAATGAGTAGCTATTGTGTAGGTATGTAGGATACAAAAATGGAACAGCTTGCAAGCCCAAGATCTGTCAATCAAAAATGTGGGTTGTCACAGGTTTAGATTTGCCCAGAGCCAATTCCCAGCTACATTCCCAGCAGATGGTATTTTCTAACAAGACTGGCCTTCTTTCTCGAGTTCATTCCATGACACGCAGAAAATGAACATGACCTATTGAAGAACTCTCTCCATAGCTTTGATGGGAACAGTAGGAACACACAGTAATTAAATTAGAGTTTCTATTTAATTGGATTCAACTTCCTTTACACTAAGAACAGAAAGTAAAAGGATGTTCTGGGCTTTTAGTCCCTGCAGCTTCAGACAGAGACCAAGTTCAAGCCTGATGCTACTTTGCTGCTTAAAAGTCAGACATTACATCAGAGGTAAAGGTGACCCTCTGACTGCCATTGAAATGAACCTTCATGAATGCAGGTTTAATCTGGTCTAACAGAAAATGTCAAAGCTTGACTAAATGTCAAGATTTCATTACAGTCTGAAACAGTGTCCTGAAAAATAGGTGACAATGATAGCCAGGTTTTTTTTAACTCTAAAAAACAATACAAGTAAAAAAAAACAACCAACCAACCAACCAAAACACCCATCCCAGACATAATATGACTAAAATCCAGATTCTGGCAGAAACTAAAATGACTCTTTGCCATTCCCTAGTTACTTCACATTTTGTAACAACCTCAGTTTATTTTGCAATTTTAAAGTGTTAAGAACAGCATTGCAAAATAAAATTTACCAGTAAAGACCAGAGGCTGGTTGTCTAGTGAACTACAGATGAAAATAAAGCAACAAAAGTTGAAACCCAAGAAATACCAAACTTAACTTTTTCTAAGCAGGAAAGTATAGAAGACAAAATAGGAACCCCACATTTTGACATCAAATATAGAAACCCAAATAATTCCTACTAATAGAAGAGGTGAAGACCAATTTCTAACAATCAGATGTGCAATCATATACCTTTTACAAAACAAAAACTATGGTTTATATTACTGCAATTATTGATATCACTCATTTATGCCCTCAGCAAATAATCTTTTCCTTAAGTGAGAACAGAAAAAAAGAGAGGGGGGAAAAAAACCCACAAGAATGGGGGGATGAGGGGGAAGGAATAAAATAAATAAATCCATGTACCCTGTAGCCAGGATGCTCTTATTCCATTCCTAAGATGCTCAGCAGCCTCAGCACTGCCTTCATCCTGTCACCTCAACTCCTACAGAGCAGATACCAAAGCAAACTACCAAGCACCTACTATCTCCAACGTACTGAAATTAAAATGTCCTTTTCCTCTTTGAAATGCCAGCCTTCTAGGAAGAGCAGCCAGACACTCATGGGGCTGACGTGGGTTGAATTGCTGCCACTCAAGAGGCCAGATTATGAATAATTGCATCTATGCACACACACGCTATTTAACCATACATCTGTCTCAAGACTCCCTATGTCATCTTTTGTTCTTAAACTAGCTCCTAAACCTCAAAATGCCACCTGTACTGCAAAACTAGGCACCGGTTCCTCATTTTTAGATACAATATAGTATTATTCATGGACATTCACCTTCAGAGAAATAAGCATTTTGTGGCTTTATCTGAATTTTAAAGAGATCTGGTCTTTAAACTAAGAGCGACACATACCCAGTGACCCAGTTACCAAATGATCCTTTGACTAGCAAAGCTTCAATGAACTGTTATGCAGCAACAAGCATGACTTTAAAGTGTGCCTCAGTGCATCTGCTTGATAAATCACTTTCAGAAGTGTTGTGAAGCTGTGCAAAAACAACCCAGCAGCAGGAAATAGTTCTGAGTGGGAACCACAAATCCAAGGGCATTCATTTGAGTTCCAGTGGGACTGGAGTCAACTTCTCACTCAAGTGAAGCAGAAGCCAGGACCATATGTGGAGGAACTTGTACAGTTTCTAAACAGGTTCAGTTCACTTAAATTAATAAAGTAAAATAAATTTATACCATACAGATTTAAAACTGATTTGCATCAATTTTATAGCAGACGAATAAGTTGCCATGAGATAAGGAGTTATAATCTGTTAGACCAGTAAATGTGCCCTTCCCATAGCCTGTGGTAAGCAGGCACTTGTGTATCTGAGCTCAGCAGTCTTCAACAGCCCCAGCAAATTTTAAACATAGTGTAATAGATGAGGCATACCTCTTTCCTAGCCTTTTACACCAAGGTTGTTAAGCTATACCAAGATGCATCCCATCTGCACCTCTCAGCCTGAAGAAACTATTTTGCATTATTCATAAACATGGGTAAAATACAATGCAGCCAGGAACCCGCCATCTTCCACAGTACACTCACCATTAGCTACCTAGATTTAGTTCTTCTGCAACTCTGACTTCATCTTCTTTATCCTCACAAACTGCAGGTGTTGAGCAAGTTCAGACAAAATCAATTTGCTACCTGTGCAGATTCTAAATATGCCATGCCAAAAGAAGTGAAGAAGAAGAAACTAGTATATAATGATACACCTGCCTCCTTCTATTGCTCTCAGAATCAGCAAAGTTTCCAAGCTGCTTCTCTACCTACCTAATTCTCCTAGCTAAAAGTACCTGATAAGAACACCATCAAGTTTCATCTGTTCCCTCTCCACCATTAATTTTCCTAGGGGATCAATATGCCTTTCAGCTATAATGAGCAATTAAAATTATTTCCAGCATTCTAGAAAAGGCAGATTTTTACTAGTAATATCCCAAGGTAGCTGGTATTTTCTATTTCCCTCTGTCTCAAATAGAGTTCCTATTGGAGCAGGAGGAGCTAAAGTCTGTGTTTGGGCCATATAACAAGTCATAAATGCTGACAGGATAAACATTCATGGGCATGCTTTCCAGAGACCACCATGCAGGAATTTTCAAAACAAGCCATTATGCTTTAAGTAGTCAATACTACTTCTACAATTGCTTCTATTGTCTATTTAAATATTCAAGGTTTAAATCACTCTCAAATTTTATGATTCACAATGCAATACACAAATACTGTCTGCTTCAGTTTGTGATTTGTGAGCCTTTGAGCTAATCGAAGTCAGGCTGAGCTCCTTTGTGTTAGAGAAATAGCTTAGTTTCCCAAATCATGAAAGCTTATTTTCCTAGGGAAGATATTTTCCATGTATTATTTAAAGAGGGCTCTGGAATTCAGAAGAGGAACTGACATTTCCTTTAGGCACCGTTTCCTTAAAATGCTGTATAATCCAAATGTCATCTCTAATACAAGTTTGCCAGTGCAACATCTTGCTGCATCACCAGCATGTGGTGGAAAGATGGATGAGCAGAAGGTGGCAACAGAGCACCAAATCCAAATCTGTATGTGCTTTAGTCATGATTAGATGCTTGCTGTCACCACGGAAAAACACACATTTGCACAGACCATACATCTCCACTGAAAGGAACATGGTTTAGGCTGATTTCTTATGACTACATTACTCTTGGGTAAAAGTAAGTGTGAGAAGCATACCTTTCTCCTCTGATACCTGAATAATTGGAAGATTTTCCTAACCACTTCAGTATGTTGCCAACATAGATCCCTACATCTATCAGAAAAATACTGAAAACAGGTTTTCTTTGTGCAGTTGATCAAGAGAAAAAAATTGTTCTAAGCCTATTGTTGTGGTTTAAACCCAGTCAGCCATAAATCAGCCATGCAGTCCCTCTCTCGCTCCCCTCTTTCTTTCCCTCCCCCCACGCCCAGAGGGAAGGGGAGGAGAATCGAAAAGAATGGAACTCCCATGGGTTGACATAAGAACAGTTTAGTAACTAAGGTATAACACAAATCACTACTGCTACCACCAATAATAATAATGATAATGGAAATAACAACAGAAGAGAATACAACACCTCACTACCCACCAACCGATACCTCGCTCCACCCAGCAGTGATCTCGCCCTTCCAGGTAACTGCCCCCAGTTCCACATCCTGGGCATGACATGCTGTTGTACAGAATACCTCTTTGACGAGTCTGGGTCAGGTGTCCTGTCTCTGCTTCCTCCCGGCTTCCCCTCCTCCTTGGCAGAGCATGCAACTCAGAAAGTCCTTGGTCAGACTAAACATTACTAAGCCACAACTGAAAACATTGGTGTTATCAGCGCTGTTCCCAGGCTGAAAGTCAAAAACACAGCACTGCACCAGGTACTATGAAAGAGAAAAATGACTGCTACTGCTGAACCCAGGACACCTATGTACCTCCAGATGAAAGACAAATTTTAAGTACCAATCTTACAGCTGAAGTTGAAAAGCGTTATTACATTTTACACAACAACGCTCCCCTTCTGTTCTAAGAAGTCATGTCTTGAGCACTGGTGGACAGTGTATTGAAACCTTTTTTCCAAGATAAAAAATATTTTGGTTTAACATTGAACTGTCAACCAGATAACCCCACAGAAATTCATCTCATCTGAAGTTTAGAGTGAAGCTTGTAAATACCAGCCTGCCAGTACCCAAACCTGTCATTTCATGCCATTTTGTGAAAAGTCTTCTTCCTCTTTTGGCCAAAGCGACATGAAGTAAGCAGGGTCATCACAGGCTGCCTTCAAAGGGATGATGATTTGAACACAATTAATATTGGTTTTTTTTCCCCATGGTTCTGACGTAGACAAATACAACAGGATAAAACAATATGGACGGGAGAATCATTTCTACCGCTATCTCATGTGCAACTTTTCCAAGATGCAAAATACTATACTGCAAGTGATAAGTCATTTTTACTAATCTTCATGCACTGCAGAAAACAGTTTTGCTAAATTTTCAAGCCATCTGTATAGGTTTTCTGGTTTCAGACACCTAGAAATAAAGATTATTCTCATTGTAGAGATGGCAATTAGGAAGAAGTCTTCCTAGTGTGCCCTCACGCGATGCTCTGCTTTCCCCAGCCAGAGTCCACCACACTGCCCACTGCCAGCTCCAGCCCCTCAGGGTCCTGTGTGACCCAAGCCTGCCCCCATAAACCACACAAAATTAAACCCCACGGAACCACACTCATGAGCAATTCTTTTGGTTTAAGCACTAATGCTACAGGCGCTGGGGGCTAAAACCCAATCTCAGTTACACACCTCTCTTCCCCCTTGCACTTACACTACATTTACTACATGCCAACCACCTGAAGATGAGGAGGGCATGTGAAAGTAGCCTGATTAAAGAGTGGCAGTGGCTGAACCTCCCACCTCAACAGCAGAGGGGAACCAAAAAGCAAACATGAGTGAAATTCTCCCCAGCTCAATTAATAGTGAACACAGCCAGGGACTGACAGGTCTCCATCCATGTCATCCATCACCCGCATCTGGAAACTGATACATAGCAGGCAGCAAAAGTCCTCCTTCATGTCTGTACAGTAATTAAGTAAATGCTTCTGGCAGCAACTCTAATGGTCTGTGAGTGTATTGGCACCCCAGCACTGCCAGGTGGAGATCTGTGTGAATACCAAGCTATAAATAAATTTCTAGACCACCACAAAATGGATCCCAGGAGCATACCCATTGCTAGACACATCATTTTATGTATGTTACTGCAAAAGATCACATTTTTAAAACAACAAAATTAAGCAAATGGAAACACTGAAATTATCTAACATCCTAAGAAGCCCACACTTCAATACAATGTTAGCAAATGTCACTGAAGTGCAATGAGAACAAGATTCTCGATTAAGATCTCAAATGACTAAACTTTTAAGTGCATTGGTGTCTAGCTGCCTAGTGTGCCTGAAAGCAATCTTTAAAACAGTATTTTAATGTTGATGCAGAATTTATAAATCAACCCTTTAAACGCCACAACAAGTCATGCAGAACAAGCATCAGTGGGAAAATGAACAGATAGAAAAGCTGCGGTTTGTTATTCACTTGTGCGCATGTTCTGCTAAAATCATAAAATAATGGAATGGTTTGGGTTGGAAGGGACTCATCCAGTCACAACCCTCTGCCATGGGCAGGGACACCTTCCACTAGATTAGGAAGCTCCAAGCCCCATCCAATCAGGCTTTGAACACCTGCCAGGGATGGGGCAGCCACAGCTTCTCTGGGCAACCTGTGCCAGGGCCTGAGCACCCTCACAGGGAAGAACTTCTTCCTCATATCTAATATAAATCAATATAGCTCCATGAATTTGCTCCAAAGCACGTAAGTCAGCTTTTTATCCTGTGAGCATTCTATACATTTATTTGCTGTGAACAAATCTAGCTTTCCAATTTTGCAATCAACCTCAGCCTTTTCCTCCTTCCCCATCATGATTAAGAACTAAATTCCCCATTTAAAAAAATCAAATTAATGTGCACCAGGAAGTTATGACAAGTTATTCACATGATATTATTCATATCAACAAACTGAAAATTTCGAGACAGTGTTCTCATCATGCAGCTGAAAACCTCTTCCAAATAGCACACACTGCTTCCACTGAGATTAAGGAGTTAAAATAAAATAATAATAATAATAGGACAATGATCCCCTTACCAGCAAATAATAAAATTATTAATAGGTACTTTCTGAACAAAACACTTTGGCTTGCTTAAATATGAGTAGCTCGTTTTTGCTAAGCAAAATAAAGCAATTAAAATGTAAAACAGGAAGTAAACTATTAACTAAATACTGGATATTCTTTAAAGAAACTCATCAAAGGGTAACCTACACAGCATAGCAACCAGCACTTACTAATCTCCTAATTATCAGTGGGTTTTAAATAACTCAGCTCCACTACTATCACAGCTACAGCTTTTTCAGTGATGAACATGGTAGGCAGGTAAATATATGGACTTGCATTTTAGTATAACTACAGCATTTGAAAGGTACTGTCACATGTGGCCTGAATTCAATTCCTCTTATTATACAGATGCCTTTTGGCAATATTAGTAATAGCAATAATCTGTAAAACTATTTAATAGTAGTAATCTATTGGTAATATTTTGACATGACAAGCTATTTAAAGAAGAGTCTTTTTTGCTACTACCACTAGCACCCACTTGTTTTGCTGGATGAGATTATGTCTCCACAGGGTGTATGAAAACCAGCGTTGGAGATACTCCTAGTGCTGTTACAGCACTGCCAAGGAGATGTAGAAAATATCATATCTCATACTCAGATAATAAGTATATTACTGCACTTGCACTGTTATCGTTGAGGACACGCTGCTGCCCAGGAAAAGCCAGATTCAAGCTTAAGGGACTGTGCTTTGCTTTCCTTTAAAGTCAGCATGATATTGGTACATCAATTCTACCTTCAGCATTTCTCTCACTGGCAAATATAGCAGAAATGTTTCAAAGAGCAGCAAAACATCACCTTAAAAATCCCTGCCTAGGAACTAGGCAAAGTAGATGAAAGTCTAGCCCTAATCTTACCCTGCTGTGGTGCAGAGAGCTATGCTTGCAGACTGTCTAACAATTCGCAGTGTAAGGGCAAGTGCCTTTTCATTATACCAAATTTAAAACACTTTCAGTGCTTGGAGTCTCTCAGGCTGACAGTCTAGCCATGTAAAAAATGTGTGTGCAGAACAGTCTATTTTCAGAAAATTCTTACCACCATTTCGCTGAAAACCTTGAGCACATTCACACTTTGGAGCACAGGCTTAAAAATCTGGCTGCTGTGTCAGGGATAAGCTTTCTGCCATCCCCGTGGAAATTCATTCAAATCTGAGCAAGCCACAAGCCTCTAAAGACCCAGTTTATGTTTAACATCTCTTTCCTGCCTATCGTGCTTTTCAGCACTACGTCTTGATGCACTTTGATGTAAGCACTTGACTAACATTTTGCCACCTCTTTAAGCAGAACTTTAAAGATGACTAATAATTTTCCTTTAGAGTCAATCTGCATTGGGCATCAACTGCCTTTTCCATCCTGGCTGATTATTTAACTGTGCTCATGCTATGGCTCTGTGTTGCCCCTTGCAACCTGGTCACATGGCTGACAAGAGCTTAACATGGAAATTGCTTTGGCTCCATGGGATGAGGCTCCATCCCCCATTTTTGATGCATGTTCTAAGTTTCTATACTGTAACCAAGTTAATTTAAAATCAGGAAGCTACCAAAAATATATCATTCTCAATATTTGAAATGGAAGACAGGAACAACATGGAATGCCAAAAATAAGAAGATAGAGTACATTAATTTCTTGCACTACAGAATCAATAGATACTTTTTCCCTGAACTCCTGCATCATCCAGCACACAAAATGGATGGTGTGCCTCAGTAAAGAGCTCGCTATTTTATCTTTACATTCTAAACCCAGCTGTGACTACAAAGAAAGCTACTGAGGGTTATTAAACACATATGAGGGTTATTAAATATACAGAGACAATATCCAGCTCAGGAAATCACCTGAGCTGAAAACAGCTGGAGGCTGAGAGATTATTCAGGGAAAGCATCAGATACGCTTGCCCTGTTTTTGCTCTTCCCCAAGCACCAAACTGTGGCTATGGCTGAGGAGAAAACACAGAGAAACACACACTCTCAGGTCTGCTCTTGAAATGAAGTTTTTATGGGTGATAAATGTGGTTAGAAACCAAATGCCCAAAGTTTATTTTATCACATGCTTTCAGGCTGTCTAAAGAATAAGGCAAGTGACAGCTCTTCAATTAACAGTTTCAAGAGTATTGCTACCACTGAAGTGATTTTAGAGACATCAGTTAAAAAAAATTGAAACAGGAATGGGAATGAAGTAGAATGAAGAAGGGCATTTTGTAAATTTTTGGCCACGTTAGAGGTTGTAATCTTCAAACAAACTCCTGTTGTAGAGTTATGAGAAGACACAGAGCAAATGGCAGCTCCCAGCTAACCCTCCTAACAGGGAGATATAAATAAAACTGTCTCACATTAACATTTTCCTAAATGGGAGGATCATTTCTTCCTCCTCCTCTGAGAACATCATCTGTGCTCTCCTGTATGGCACAAGCCTTCCTTGGAAGCCTTCTGTTACTCTGTTTTGGCTATGTTGTAGGACAGGTGTCCAACATTGACCATCATTTACAAAGGAACCCACATCAGACTTTTGTTTCACTACTTGTCCAATTCTTGACAAAATTCAGCTTTTCCAGCTGCTACTCCATTTTTTAGGTTTTGGAAGACCAATGGCTCAGTCCAAATGTCATTAACTGCTTTCCTCTAATGGTTTCTAAATGTGGACCCCAGTGACTTGTTCCACTGCAGGCTGCGTCACGTTCACCCTCGAGCAATGTCTCCTGGCAGAAGGTACAGCTGTGGAATTTCAGCAGCTCCATAATCACCGACCCACATTTTGCATCACTCAAAAGGCACTGCTTACTTGTTTTCATTTGACTATTTGCATTCACTTAAAAGTCTCTGCTATAACAAACTCCAAACAGGGTCTTTAAGAAGTACCTGGCTCCCATCTAAAAAATGTTTATATCTAAGTAGTTAAGAAAAGAGCTAAAATGAAGCAGAAAGCACCTATTACCTACTGCTGCGTAGGGGTTTATCTGAGTATTTTGAATTTTTAACTCAACTACATCAGCTGACTCCCCATCTGAGAATTTATAGAGGTTCATTAATGCCTGCTAATCTCAAGCCATGAATATGGGCTTGGTTTCATTTAACATACACTTACACACTCCATATGCAATCAACATGTGTGTGTATATATATACACATACATATATAACGCACACATTTCCATATTTTTATTTTTCATTAAAAATTTTTGGGAAAAATATTAATTGCACAGCTTTGACAGTTGAACATTATACAACTTCCTCCCTTTCATTTTTCTGACCTTTTTAGTTAATACAATTACCATTGCAGCAGATCATAATTTGTTCTCATGGCTACAGATTAATGAGACAAATTGCTGTGATGTTACAGTCTGAGCAAAGCAGGAGTACACAAGGAGGCAGCCCACATGCCATCAGCTTCTTTAGCTAAAAGGCTCAAAGTACACAAAGGAAATAGAAATTACTTTCTCCACCTTTGCATTCCCACCTCTGAACCACAAAGATTACAGCCACAGATACCTGGAAAAACTATAGAGCAGGTTTGCAGTCACTTGAAAAATATATGCAATATATGTCAGCCCTTTTCCTGCTTCCCCCCCGCCGCAAGTAAATCTGGAGGATGGAGTTTGTGAGGGAGTAAACAGATTGTTTGTATGGCAGTTCATTAAAAGCTTTGCGTTCCTAACCTGAGGAATACACTGGGGCAGTATTTTGTTGCCTGAGTTTGCTCACTTTAACAGATGAAAAGTTCTGGAATATTTTAAATTTTTTACTTATTTTATGCCATTGTTAAGCACTCCAGGGAAGCCAGTAATTTATAAAATTAGAGATGTTA
Organism: Coracopsis vasa; assembly: GCA_026283785.1. Lineage (NCBI taxonomy): Eukaryota > Metazoa > Chordata > Aves > Psittaciformes > Psittacidae > Coracopsis > Coracopsis vasa. The sequence continues at coordinate 13,214 of JANHGB010021475.1, read as the reverse complement.
ATTTCATGTCACTGATACTTTATGAAGGAAAATACCTATCTTATCCATCACAGCAAAAACAGTGATGAGACTGACCTAGCTCATTCTCATATGTGTCAATAGAAACCTTTCTGCCATTAACACTTACATCCAACACAAACACAAACCTCACTTCTAATTGATTTTGCATTGACTCTTGAAATACAGCCAATGAAACAATAATCTTGAAGAGATCATGCATGGAGCACTCAGACTGACAGAAGGTTAGATGTGCATTTTTAAGTGGCACTTGAAGGAGTGAAAGACTAAGGAGTGAAATCTCTGCACTGTACAAATACACTTAAAAGCAGGCACAAGCTTAAAAGGACGACTTTTGACAACCCCAAATCTTTGGTGGCATTTGAAACCTTGACAAAACCCATCTTCAAATTCTACCTGTGCCAGGAACATCACTGTAACATGGATGGAGACCAACAATACTCTGCATTTACGTTTCATCTCAGATTGTTACTACCTACATTCCAGGTTACACTCCCTGCCAACAATTAAGACTGGGCAGAAGATGCAGAGTTGCCTCGTAGAAGGTTTTGTCTAGGTGGAAAGGAGACCAACTAGAGGCAAGGACAGCATAAAATAGTTGAATTGCAACTTCCAAAAGACACCAGGTTATTATCTTTGCTTGATTTACTGAGCTTATCCATTTAGTGCTACAGGTACTTGCAGGAATTTGCAAAGGGGGTGGAGGAAGGCAACCAATAATTATCTGAAACGTTAAAAGCAGCTCCGCAAAGTGGCCAGACCAATGTTTTCATCTCTTCTGGCATAATAAAGAAACTGCAAAAACCACATTAGAACAAAGAGTTTTCTCAACATATGTTTATAAACAGAATGCAAGAAATGTGCTGGGCTGATGAGAATTACCCATTCTCTCATTGGTAAAACATAATGCCCTTTTGACTGCCATGCCTGTACTAAAAGAAAGTAGACAAGGTTTTGGCAGAAAGGCTTAAACAGACAAAAAAAAACCCAAACCATCAAACCACAAAACCTTGCAGCCAACCTGTTGCCCTTTGTAGTCAATGCTTTACATGTCAGGTTTTACTTTATATCTGGAAAACAAGCCATGGAAAGGCTCAGGACCATATCGGACACTTCCTCAGGATTTATGTTTGGGCTGTTTTTTAAATAAAGCAAGGTCACTTTGGAAGATCTCAGGCTATCTGAAGCGGCTTTTTCCTTCTATTTTTATGCCCAGGGAAAGAGATAGGAAAAAAACAAATCAGAAGAGAACAAGGCACAGAAGGACTATACACAACCTGCTCCTTAAACAGTGATTGCTTCAAGCAAGAGATGCCTTCTGCACTCATTTTCTTCCCACCTCCTAAACTGAAAACTATAAACTGAAAGCTATTTTCAAGCATGGCTACACAACATCTTAAACCAGCTAATACTCATCCAGAGTGCACCATTTAGCCCTTGGCCAACATACCCAGCTTCCCACTCCTTTTGGTTCCAGGCTTGGTTCAAAACTAGTGCCAGATGCTGGAACTATCCTGTGTGCCTTTGTGGCCCATCAGCTTTAATCTGTGATGGAGCAGCCCCTCTTTGGTTGTGTTTAGCTTAGCTGCGAATTACTCTAGCACCTGAAAGAATTCCAGATAAAAATCAATAGCTAGAGTGAAATACTTTTAAGTCTTCATAGAGGCTCTGGAACCTCTCCCATTTTATATTCACAGATCCCAAAAAGACCAAAAGAAAATTACCATGATTTCTTTATGCTCATTTTGGCTATGATATAAATGCTTTCCCTTGCATTTTCTAACAGAGGCCAGATCATGATGGATTAAATTAATCATGAGAAAATGAATCTCTTAAAAAGAAATCCAAGAAGGCAAGAGGCAGTGCAAACTCACCATACACAGTTTCATTCTTGGTTTGAGAGAACAGTGTGAAGTCAAAGGGTAATTTATTCATTACACCCATTTAAGCTTTCACCTCCCTTGAAGCTGCCAACAGAAGTACCAATTTATGTCAAAGGCTATGCTGGTTCTTTCAGTTGTTCCTTAGAAAATTCAAACAGGCAGGTAACAGTCACAACCTAGTCACAATTTTTTCCAGTGGATGAATAATACTATGTGGGTGAATAATACAGTGGATGAATAATACTATGATCTTAGTATTAGTGTGGAATAGAAATCAGAGTGGCTGAATAAACTTAGCATGTAGAAGTTGCATGCTATCTCGTATAGTGCATTACTCCATAAAGGAATACGTACATTCAGAAAAGAAACCTAAGAAGGAAAAAATAGGGCAGTGGCAACAGAGATGGTTTTAATGAAAAGATAGTAAATAACGTCTTTTATATTTATCTTCAAAGTCATTCAGCAGGGAAATTCTTACTGCCTAGCTGTGGATCTAGAAAAAACTTGAAACTAACAAAGGTAAATCCTCTTCAAGAATTTGCCTGCTTTCTAGTGTCACTGCTTAGCTCTATGGACACTGTATGCAAGTGCAAATAACTGTAGTGCAGCACTCTTCAATGGACTTGTGTGCGTACATATATATATTGACACCAAACCCCCAAAAAAACAACAACAAAAAAACAACAGTTTGAAAAAAAGATACAGCTTTTCTGTACTTTCATTTTTCCTGCTTACCAGAACAAATACTCCCCTCTCCACCCTCCCCAATTAGAACCCCATTTTCAAAACAGTCTATTGCCTTTGCTTCACTTTGCAGTCAGAGAGTAGATATCACAAGTTCTCCTCAGCATCCTGAACTCTGTGTTTGCCTGTAGAACAGACAGAAAGCCACATTGAGATCTACTGTCCTGCTGACCCCTTTACAGTTGTGTATTTTTTCACAGTCTCATCATAGCCCCTTTGCATTCCAGTGCAAAGTGTAAGCTTACTAATGAGGAAAGGGGAATCTATTGATTCCTGCTTTTTCCAAAAATAAGGTACTACAAATGAAATTCATTATACTCAGACAAGTAAAAAAAATAGCTTCTTATGCCCCTGAAATAATAGAAATCCAGCGTACATCTGCTCTTTTCCTGGACACACGTCAGATACAAAACGGCATCACTTGGAAAGGATAACTGCTTTGAATTGACTACAAAGAGATTCTTTTATCATACCTAAATCATAAGACACAACAGATGTCTCCCAGGTAGGAGATCTGGCAGACTTCACCTTTCAGCTACTGTTCACACAGGGTTTTGGTTCTCTAGTGTTGAAAACCTATCACGATGATCATTAAGAGATTCCAGGCAGATTCTGTTGTGAAGTTGGATGTTGAATACCCCACCTATTGACTCGGTTTTCCAATCAAAACTGCTGAGAAATGGTGCTGGGGCAATTGCCATGGTTCAGGATCACCAATGAGAACAAACAGCTGAGTCAGAGACAAGAAAGGAGAAAACTGGTGATGCTTGTTCAGCTGCCTGGCTGCATGGAAAGATGGGGACAATGTGTGTCAGAAACCCAGAGAGTGGATTTTATCCAAAGCTTGATGAGTAAAAGAGAGTGCAGTGTTTCCCTGCTGCACAGCACATCAGCCGCCTTGTTACCCACCAATGGCAAAAAACCACATTTTGTTCTGCAATATAATATATGTACACAGACACAGAGGTCTGATTGTCAAGTCCTTAGGGTCTTGAAAAAGAAGGAAACACCTACCTCATGTCAGGCAGTACAAAGGCTCAACTGAGCACCAGGGAAATCTATGTGAACACAGTTGATATTTCCACTGGTACCCCTACAATCGTAGAGGCTAGAAAACTGTGTTTTCAAAAGGCAAAGAAAAACTCCAGAGAACAGTGACACTCTAAAATCTTAAAGGATTTTGACCTGATTTTGAGAATCCCTGACCTTAGCACATCGTTTGGCATTTACCTAAATGACCAGTACAATCTCAGTAGCCTTAAAGTCCTTTACTGAGAGCTCAAATTTGCATAAGGCTTAACAGAAAAAGATATGATGTAACACATAAAAATGGAGAGGGGAAAAAAGTGAATCCATACTTCAAGAACCAAGATGGCAGGTTGCTTGAGATGGTGATGATGCAGCTCATAAAACAATGCCTAATTTACTGAGACAACCTCTAAAAACTTTCAAAGGCATAATAAAAAATTGTATTATTATTCCCATAAAAACTAAAGGAACATTGGACTTCTCAGTAGCAGAGTATCTGCTGATTTCTGACAGAATGCACATAGTTACATCAGAGGAATAATAATGCACTGCAGATGCTCATTAAGAAAGACAGGACAACATGTTTCCAAGAGGAAGCTTCTAGTTATGTTTCAGTGACTTGATAACATGCCAAATGTAATAAACTAAATTGTCTGAAACAAATCACTTTAATTTCATCTTTTTTATACCATTATATCTGTTTGTCCACAACATATCCTCATGTAGCCCATCAGACATAAATCTATATGGGATGAACTTGTCTTAATTTTATACTTATCTAATAGATGACGTATTCAGTAAGCACTGCGTCAGATCTGGTGTATAAAACCAGTGCATGACTAATTAATTTTGATTTTTACATAGATTTTTATCAGTTCCAAATAACTGCTTAAGGAAAACACTAGTAATGCAGAGGTTGCACTCCACTGTATTTTATGTGTCTCTTAAGCCCATACTATGGATTAAAGGGGAACCAGTCCCTTGAGGAGGTTGCATTTCAGCCTATTGAAGGGATCAACTTTGAAGAGGGAAGCCCAGCTCTCTCAAAGCCTGAAACCAGTTTTAAGTAATGGTGTATCATTCATGCACTCAGGCCTCCACATCAGCATCCATACAGGTGAAGGTAAATTTAGGAGTAAGTGAATGATCTGGGTTGCTTAGAACCCCACTTTCAGAAAGAAACAACTCGACTGCACTGCATGCTCTATCCATCATCCCAGAGTTACCAAATGTTTGGCCTCCAACTCATAACTGGAGGTTTAATTAATGTTTAGTTGCTCATTCTGGAAAAAAAAAAAATTATAAAAATCTAAATTAACCACAATTAGCAGCATTTTGTTTTAATGCCAGCCAAACGACTCATCTTTCACAAGAATAAAACCATGTCCTAGCATTCTCTGAGGACTTAAAAGAACTCTTGGTTCCCAAAAAGGCAATTATTCATGGACAATGAACAGAACTCTGCCATCACTACCTTCTACACTTTGAGCTTCTGCTCAGAAGAACCTCTGACCTATTAAAACTACAGCAAGCTTTAGGATAGGAAAAATTTTATTTCTTTTCTTGCTTAGCTGCAACACATTTATAACCCCATCTCTCAAAATACTTCTTGCTTAAAATGCAAAGCAGAATTATCAAATGCAACTGAAATTTTAGTCAGACAGATTTTTTTTCTTTAAACTGAAATATTCACAAACTCCAGTTCACTATATCAGCTTCAGGTGAGGTTTGTTTCTCCATGACATTTCTATGCCAGTTAAATCCCAGTGGAAAGAAAGGAAAATCAGGAAGAACAGCAGAAAACAATCATGAAGTAGTTACATGCAGCCAATAGTGGAAGGTCTGTAAGAGGCAAAACCAGTCAGTTTTTCCAGCTGCAAAACTTGTCAGAGAATATCTGATTTTTTGGCCAGTGTAGTTTTGGGTTTTAACTCAAAATCTAGGGAAGGAAAACACCCAAAACCCCAGTGGCCTCCATAATCTTTTCAGCAGTAGGAAATTCAGAGTTAAACAACTTCAGTTGTGCCTTACTGAGATCAGAAATTGAGTTTCTCTCCCATATCCCAGACACACTCCCTAATGAAAAGGATCTAAATCTTTCCCCTCTTCTGTCAAAAATATTCAAAAGTATAGCTTTCATTCCAGTGGAAATAATTAGAAAACACTGACATTTTTAGAAGATAATTCTTTTTCGTTAACCAGCCTTTCTGAAGATTCTTCTGCATAACTTTGTGTTCCCATCCCTAACCAGTATGAGCTGGAATTACTCTGTGAGAGACCTGGAATTGCTCTCTCATCAATTTACAATCTTCTGGCAGATTTCACACACACACAGCATTTGACAACAAACGTTCTACAGAATTAGAAAAAAACAAACAATTGGTAGGACAACTATTGCAAGCCAAATATAGCAAAATGTGCTTTGAAGCCCATGTGTGGGTGTCACCAGCAGAAGCACCAGAACCGTTGGTAGCATATGTAGAGACAGTGCTAACGGAACCATGATCAGCCCTTCCTTACCTACACAACCATAAGGTTGCCAAGGAAATGGCTCTTCAGAGATCACATACTGCTGTTACTCAGTGCTACCATCTCTTAGATATCAGATGTGACACATCTATCAGCTTTATGACTGGCATCTAAAAGAGACTTTCCAATGGTCAACAGCAAAATTAGCAATACCTCAGCTGGCCTCAGGCAAAGTCTGGGACAGAAAAACATTTCAAGCATGATGCTTATATATTCCATTCATTGTGTTATTATTTATATTACTTTTAGGGTAAAAAAAAATAATTTATCCAACTAGCTAAAACCACTTGATTCTCATTACATGCTGATGTCAGTTAAGGATAGCATGAACACCGAACACAAGCAAATGATTTTTACTTCTTTCAATCATTCAGTGGACTTTAATAATTTTTTTAAATAGGAAAATACCCATTAAATATGTACTCAAGTGAATTATGTGTGCATTCTTCTTTGATCTGAAGTGAAATACCTTTTGCAACATGCTGGCCATTTAAATGCCAATTCTTCATGTCCCCTTCAGTTACTTACCTAAAAAAAAGGAAAAATACATTAATTTTCCATATTCTGAAATCTAGTATGAATACATACCTTGCTGCCCAGTAAGTCTTCAGTAGTTATATGTTAGGTAAGACTATTAAGGTAATGGGGTTTAGTTATATTATTAGTTTAGATGACATGTTTCCACTTTACTTCAGCTAAACATTCAATTTCAGAATATTTTTTTATTATTGCTTTTTTCCCTCCCCAATAAATGATTTCTAAATAAAAGCTACTTGATGCCGTCAATAATTTGATTTCCATATTTTGTGTGTTTGCTCTGGAAAAGAAAAAAACTCATAACTGCAATCACAATAATGGAAATATAAAACCTTCAGCAAAGGGATCCCAACGTGGTCTTCAGTATGGAATTTATACAGACATCTGTGCCATTTCTTAAGAGCTACTGACAAGAAAACATATTTTGAGCAGACAGACGACAGGACAGCAAGCCAGGAGACTGTAGATGACATACTCATTCTATAGATTCAGGTACAGTATTCCCATCAATCTTCATAGGACCCATATTTTAACTACCCAGTTTCCCTTCAGTTGTGTCTCATGGCTCTGGAGATTAGACAACAGTTTATAACAGTAGGTACCACGGCATGTCTGAGGAACTAGTTACTATTGAGAAAGTAGAATAAAAAAGTTTGCTATCAACACTTGTCTCCTTACTCATTCACTACTCAATAATTTCACCCTGCTCTCTGATCCTCACTTTTCCTCCCAAGCCATAAAGCCATTTCAGAAGCCAGTGCTCCTTTCTTACCCCTACAGTGCTTCCTTTTAGAAAGGAATGGTTGTATTCAAGGCTTTTCCCTTCCAAATTTAAAATTCTTAACCATAACCATGTCAACATCCAAAAACAGCCAGAATTTGTGATTTTTAAGTGATTTAGTTGACATTATCACAAGCAAATGGAATCGTACTTCATGCCTGTCCAAATGATAAAACAAATACACCCATTCCACAGTCCTGTGATTCCCTACACTGCAGAGAAACGGGGTTTTTTTACTTATAACATTAGCTACTGTCCTAAGGCACTTTTAAAAAATGACTGCAAATTAAAGAACAACTTCTGTGACAGAACAGACAGCTTTTAAGAAGTATTTGACAACACAAACAGCAGGTAACAACAAGGACAGATCAACCAGTGCATACTATATGCCAAGGAGGAATCCCACTAGGTTTCTGCCTCTAACCAGTCAAAACACTGAGTTGATTTCAAACTCATAAACATGGGTTTGGTATGAAATTGGCTTGAATTTCTTTATTTTAGGTTTTTGTTTGCTTCCTTGCTTTATGAGGATCACATCTTTTAGGCTTTCTGCTTAAGGGAAATGGACTAAAATACATCTGAAAATCAAAACCCAGAATGGTTACATCATCATATACTCCTGGAAGGAAGAGCTGTAATGGCTTTATCAATTGTTACATGAAATACCAGCAAAGCAAAGACCATTGGCACTACCAAATTCTAGTCTCACCTGAAAGACACTGGAGCACCAGTACATATCAGCCCCCACAACTAGTGACAGAACTACACCTTCCAGTCAGAAGCCCTGAGAGCAGCATGTGCATGACGAGCTCGTAGTTCTCTTCCACCAAAATACTATTTTCTACATCATTATCCACTGCATCTGTGTGTGTGTGTTCAACAAAACCTTTCCAAATCAGCCCTGCAAAACATGAGGTCAGAACTTCCTACAGGTCCTGTCCTCCCTTTCTCACCCAGGAGCGTTTGCTTGGAGCCTGAGCACCCCTATAGGAAAAACCTCTGGCACAGCCCAGAAGCTGGTGCCCAGCACGACTATGCTGGCAGAAGCATCTTGGCCCAGATCTAGGTGATGGCATCTGTTGTTCTCCATACCCATACAAGGAGATTGAGCAACAACTACAAGTGCCAACATCTGCAAATCTCAAACCATCTCAAGTCCTAGTTTTCCCATCCACATATTACCCATCACTCTTCTATGACTGAATTGCATTTATTCTCACTTCTTTTCTAGATTCAAACTGAAAATAACTTTAAAAGTTTACAAAACATACTATAAAAGGTAAGACCATCTTAGATGATCCTTAAACTACCCAAAATATATCTTTTTGAGCACTGATTGTGAAAACTATTTCATACTGCATCCATATTGCATCTATACCAGTTTTGCCATATGCTGTTTTTTCAGATGCTTCCTTAACCAACAGCACAACTTGAAAATCATAAGAAACGTAGGTGAAACCCATAACAACTAAATAGTTTTCATATTCCATCAAAAACTCAGCTAAATTTCTTTAGATCATTACCCCATACTTGTCTGCATTATGCTTGCCCAAGATTTTTGACAGAAATTCAGCTGGAAATTTCACTTCTTCACATAATGTGCTCACACTGCACAGAGTGAACAGGCTCAGCATTAATTCTGCCTGTACAAAACTGACTTTATTTTAGACTGAATTTTAAATCTCTGCCAAATTCAGACATCTACTGCACAAGTTCTGCTGCTTACACCTCCTGTCAGTCTGCTCTTTGATGCCTCTGAATGAACACTTTCATTTTTTCCTGGCAGAACTCTCGTTATCATTCTCTTTCAAAGCAGAAAGTTTTGGTTCTCTAGTCCATATGCATGCTCATGTTCAGTCTTTTTCAAGAGAAACGTAACTGCCATCTACAATTCATACTTTTCCAGGGTATGAAATAATTTCAGAATTTAAAACACTATTGTGCTTTAACTCCAAGATGTATTTAGCTGATGAAAATACACTTTTGTCCTTAAAATGACAACTCAATGTATTACTGCCATCTGGCTCAAAACATCTGGTGTAATGCGCCTGGGTTTAGGTTTGGTTCATTTTTCCCTCCCTTTCCCTTATCTGAAGATAAAGCATAGTTCTCAAGATTAGTGAGAAAACAAATCAACCCTGTTTATCACAGGCACTCTTATTGCTGGTTTTCCTACAGTTGTTTACAATGGTTAGCCATACACCTATTCCACAGGTAATTCTGAGAGATGATAAAAGCTTAAGTGACTTTTTAGCAGTGCCTTCTTTGCAATTTAAAACGTTGGGAGGGCCCCCATACAAATTGTACATATTAAACTTCAAGTAGTACAGCTAAAGCTTATTTCTGTGTAAAGATATCTGTGCCCTTTACCATTTGGCAAATGTTCCGCTGGTTCAGTTGCCTGGGGCTTATACCAGAGGAGCCAAAATCAAGACAAAGCACCCCTTGTTGTGCATTAAGAGCGATCATCAAGAAGGCACATCCCGCAGCTGTCCTTTGCCCATTCTAGCTGCACATAACAAGCATTCCTCACAAATGAGGCGGCGCCTACGCATTTTGCACCCTCGCAACCTAAGACATCTAAGATTGTACTGATTCAGGAATTGCTTTGTGCAAATGCAGGAAGTAAGCCTTCAGACTTCTTCATCTGGCATCTCAACTGCTTCCTTCAGGGAACTCTAAGCCACCATCAGGCTGAAGGGACAGCTGCTTGAGGGCAAGTGTTGCTGCTCCTCTTCCACCTCAGCTATTACCAGGTTTTGAAATTGTCACTGCTTCTAGCTGAAAACAATAGCTAAAGAGCTTGACTTGTGAAAGTAACCCAGTTCTGCACACTTAAGCACATAATTAAATAGGATATAGACACGGTTTGAACATCTGCTCATTCAAGAAAGCAGTGAAGCACATGCTTGACCAGCAAAGTTCTGCAAATTTCTTGTGTGCATTATTCCATGGAAAAACTACATCTCAGAAGCTCAGCTGGTGCCAAGGCATGCTGTAGATCTCCACAGATCTGTTTCAAGAACACTTACAGTCTTGAAGAGTATCTTCCTTCTACCCACCAAAAAAAGAGATTTCTTTGGTCACGGGTAGTGTTCTCTACCTAATCTAGCCAAATAGAGATTTTATACTTATTAGGCTGTAAGCTCAAGGCTGGGGGGACTGTCATGAAGATCCCGCTCTCAATCAGGTGAATCAAGCATTTGAGCTTTTGAGGCCAATACAATCTGAGAATCCTTCCTGAGTTATTCTGGACAGGCATCTCAGTTCCTTCTGTGGAGTTGCTTCACTTGGTATAGGTAAATATTTATTGGGTTGGGGAAAAAGGATGCATAAAGTGTGTCATAAAACAGTGAAGAAATCAGAGTCCTTGACGAACCATTAAAAACTACATTCCTGTCTCCTTAGGCATTTCAAGTGAATCTAACAGTGCTGGTAAAATATGTTAAAATTACTATCTGCAAGATAGGCTCCACCACTTGTATGAAGAGCTGATTGTGTCTTTTCACACTCTCTCCTCCCCCATGCTCAACACCATCCTAGATTATCACAAAAATTAGGACTGTCAGAAATGTTACTGTACTTGATAAGAATTACTTTATTTCTCTCTAATATTATTTAAGATAATTATGATATCCACTGCAAAGAAAGAAATAATGACCACATTTGTAGCAGATGTCATAATACCATCTTTATCCACGAGAGTCTAAGCCACCCTTCCTCCAATTTGAGAGAAGGGTAAATTTGCAATAGTTACTATGAAGCAAGGAGGGAAACAGTATAATAGCTTAAATACTGAACTTCTTGTGAAATTGAATTAGTGCTGATAGATGAAGCTGTCTCTTGTCTGTCTAACAATAACAAGTGATCCTCCAAACACTGACTGAAATTGTATTAACTGGTAATTACACACATAAATATAGCTATGACACTGAAATCATATTTTTCCTACTACTGCAGAGGACTTGAAAGGAAAATAGTTTAGTCCAAATCTGCCATCCACTCTGTGAAACAGTGACAGATCTTCCTTCAGGATCTGTGGCTATCAAATGAGATGAAGAAGAAGCTGCCTTACCTCCAAAGTCCTCATTCCAGGAGTCAGAAGTGGCTGGTAAGGCACTGCTGTCTTAGTGATCTCCCTGGTAACTGCTTGGGCTCACCCCACATCCACCAACATCATTGCATTTTTCAATTTCCATACTAGGTTTTTGCATCTGCTTACAGCACCTTCTGCAAGAAGCAAACACTGTGGCTTTGTTTGTTTTTTAAATTAGAATGTGTTTAAAAACAACATTCTTCCAACCTACTGGCTTTTTTTTTCCTTTAATGTAATATTTATTATGTTTATAAATAGTATTTTGAACTGATCTTTTAAGAAACTCAGTATTATTTTTTGCCCCCTATTTTCTGCTACGATTTATCGCAGTATATTGACTTCTGAAAGATGGTGAAGCTTTGTATGAATGCAGGCTTGGAATGGGAACATGGGTTTAACCCCTTTAGGCCAAGTTCCATTGCAGAACTCTTAATTCAGAGTCAAAAATCTATACTATTGCTTTAATCTTAGATTTGTAGATAAGATTGACAGGAAAGACAAGAAGCAAGAAACCATGAGGCTATGCTCGTGACAGTAACACCAACAATTATGCATCAGGAAGTTGTAGGAATCCTGTCAAATCATGAAGATCACATCAAGCAAAACTGGGAGCAACTACAGGAATAACAAACTCACTCAGTTCATCTTACTTTTAACTACCGCAAGGCTCACTCCAAAGAGCCATTAACACAAAGCAAGTTGCAAGTCAAGGCAACAGAAGATGACAGAGTAATCTTAATGTAATAAACAGCATTCTGATACTGAATGAATGGTGGACTTCTTGGGGGGACGACATTGCCTAAGCTGTTAAAAGTGATGCATTTAAAGAAATACACCTATTTTTGTGCTAAGGCCCTTTCAAACCCACTGCCTCTGCATCCTCCTCTTCAAGAGCTGTTTTTTTCCAGGGTTTCAGCATCATGGCAGGGCACGGAGTCATGGGGGTCATGGGGAAGGAGAACAAGCCTTGCCTTTGTGCAGGTTCCTTGGACAGCAGCAAGAGCTCAGCGCACAGCTACCATGCTGGCAGGGACAGTGTCAGCTGCACAGTATGCCCGATATTCAAAGCATACATAGCAAGAACTCCTTCACTTTGACAAAGGCTTTCAGAGTTCAAAGCTATTCTTCGTATTTTCAGGTTAAAAAATCCTTAAAAAAATGCTCGTGTCTAACTGGAGCTTTAACATTACAGAGCTTAATTCTGCAAACTCTTGGAAGCCATTTGGTACTATTTCAGAACAGCAACTGTATCAAAAGAGTAATTTATTCTCTCTTCCTCCTAAGCCTAAGCATCAACAAAGATATTTTTTAATAGGTTTTGAATAGTTTAAATCCACCATGTACTTACACTGTCTACCCTAGAGAATGATTGGAGACCAATAACGAGTGGTGTCCCTCAGGGATCAGTGATAGGACTGATCTTGTTCAACATCTTTGTCAGTGACACGGACAGTGGGATTGAATGTGCCCTCAGCAAGTTTGCCGATGACACCAAGCTGTGTGCTTCGGTTGATACGCCAGAGGGAAGGAATGCCATCCAGAGGGACCTTGACACACTTGTGAGGTGGGCTGATGCCAACCTCATGAAGTTTAACCA
>JANHGB010021470.1:7573-35105 GCA_026283785.1 Coracopsis vasa | reverse complement strand
GGGCCATGAGGATGATCAGGGGACTGGAGCACCTCCCGTATGAAGACAGGCTGAGAAAGTTGGGGCTGTTCAGCCTGCAGAAAAGAAGGCTGCGTGGAGACCTCATAGCAGCCTTCCAGTATCTGAAGAGGGGCTTATAAGTGTTCTGGGGAGGGAGTTTTCATTAGGGACTGTAGTGATAGGACAAGGGGTAATGGGTTAAAACTTAAAGAGGGGAAGTTTAGATTGGATATAAGGAGGAAGTTCTTTACTGTAAGGGTGGTGAGGCACGGGAATGGGTTGCCCAGGGAAGCTGTGAATGCTCCATCCCTGGCAGTGTTCAAGGCCAAGTTGGACAGAGCCTTGGTTGACATGGTTTAGTGTGAGGTGTCCCTGGCCATGGCAGGGGAGTTGGAACTAGATGATCTTAAGGTCCTTTACAACCCTAACTATTCTATGATTCTATTCTATGATTCTAATTACCTTTGTAATTCTCTTGAAGTAGAAGAGAAATTCTCTTCAAGAATGAAAACTGGCCATCTTTGCCTCAGAATAGGCTCACTCTAATGTTTGGTTTGATAACCAACTGTAAACTAAGTGTTGATATTATTGCAACTATAAGCAACCATTCAAGTAGCAAATTATCCTTAACAAGGAGAAGAAATTAAGTATGGAAGCTGATTCAGCTTTCTGCCAATGAACACTTCAAGAAGAAACACTTGCAGTCCCTACCAAGGAGCACCCATATGCCATGAGATGGATGCACTCATATAGGGGTAGTAGAGAAACAACAGTCTGAAGAAGATACAGTTTATTTTAAAACAAAGGTACTTCTGTATTTGTATACAGTCTAGCTCACTCTATGAGCTGAGCAAACACAAATGATAACAGCTTTTAAAATTATTTGTGCATCTAATTCAAAAGTTCTGCAGTTTTTGCCATGACTTCAGGGTAAAGCACAATCTAATTTGAAATTGAAACATACACTGAGATACTTAAGAAATCCATCTTTAAAAGATCTAACCTCAGGTATGGAGATGTCCCCTCCAAAACCTTCATCCCTACTTATGAAAGAATGGAGTAACAACAAAGTAGTTTACTACAATTAAACAAGATACCTGATTCTCAGACCTGTGCTACAATCACATCAAACTGCTTCTTTTAGCCATCTCATTTATATACTCAAAATAGTGCCAGGTACTGTAATATTTTATACTCAATATACCCATGAAATAGAGAAGTACTACTATTTCACAGATAAGAAAACTATTTAAGACACCAGGACTATGTAGGTAAACTCTCTCATGAAGCAGGCCAGCGACTATTCTCTTGCACTGTAGCCAAATCAAATGAAACAGCTTGTACATATCCTCTTCCCATAAAAAAAAAACAACCACAAAACAACAAACCAACCAACCAAATCCCCCCCCCCAAAAAAAACACCAAACCCAACAAAAAACAAACAAAAAGAAAAAACAAAACCAAAACCAACCAAACAACCCCATAGCAACAGCAGCAAGAGAACCCAAATCCAAACCAACCAGCCCACATTACTTTGGCCATATTGCCATTTAGGAACCATCCCCAACACTTTCTGTACCTCAAGTAGTACACAGTAGAATGTTGGCTGCTACTGGCCAAAATCATTCCAGTGTACTAACAATTAAACTGTATGGGCAAGTAAACATTGTGTGTACCTCTCAGGTCAATGCTCTGACCTGGTTTAGTTCACTAGTACAGGTGTAGCCAAAGGTTGCCATTCATATTGTCAAACTAGTAGTCAATACATCACATTTATAGCCAACTAGTCACCTAGACTTCCACTACAGATCAAGACAGGCATCAGTATCAGTGAGTGAAGACAGACGAATATGTTCAGGAAAACAATCCATCCCACTGTAAATCTGTCAATTCCAGAGGGCAGTTTATCTCAGTGTCTCATTCTGTTGGCTATAAAAGGAACCTAGACAGCTAATTTAGACAGCTGAACAGACTAAACTTAGTGACATGAATATCCTCTGAACACACAGGAGATGTCTGGCAAAGCAAAGCCGAACTTTGCTGTTTATCCTACTAATTAGTCTTAGTACTGTACTGCATTTCACCCCAATTAGATGCAGGAAACACAATACAAAAACATATACTTGCCTTTCAGTGCGTTCAGTCCCCAGCTGTCTTTTGGTCATATCCAGTTCCAGCTCTAGCTGAGCTGCTCTATTTCTGAGCTGAGTAAAATCTCGACTCTGCACAGCACTGTAAAGCCCATACACTTTAATTAGATAGTAAACATAATCCTCCAGGTATGTTAAGAAATATGATTATCTAAAATTAAAAAGGCAACTGTACCATCCAAATGAGGTCAAGAACATTTTTTGAGTGAAATATAACACTACACAGAAAAGTCTGTTAGGGTATAGCTGAAGAATCAGAAGAAGGTTTCTTGGTATTTTCTGCTTTTAAGGTAACCAATATACATTGGCCATTTGAAAATGCAGCTAGATGTAAACCTGTATCTGTTTGCCTATACAATTGGGAAGAATGAAAAAAGAACTCTGCAATATTCTTCTGGTCATTTACTCACAGTTTATCTTCTGCTGCAGAAAGCTGTTCCTTGAGCAACTGAATTGTAGAGTCTTTTTCTTGCTTTGCTATCTGTGACTGAAGTTCTTTCTCACGACTGGACACAAGCAAAGATTCCAGGTTTTTCATAGCTGCTCTTTCATTTCCCAGTTGTTTTCTCAGCTGCTCTATTTCAGAATAGGATAACTCACACTTGCTCTGCAGCTAAACAAAGATTTAAAAGTTTTAGATGTATGTTAGTTAAGATCACTGGATATTAGAATAACCTTTATAAAAGAAAAAAAAAAAAAAGAAAAGAAGAAGTCTGGAATCAGTGACCAAAATTTGCCCTCACTCTAAGATGGATAATTACTGTTATATTTGCCCTCAGTAAAAATCCTGTGTCAGATTTATAAATTCACCCAATGCATATATCTGAATATAAATTCATTTGATACTAATGAGAAAATGGTATGAAATATCAATGGATTCTGTAGACACAGTCATTAAAGAAGTTTTACATTTTGCTGAGGCAAAGTGCAGGAAATGACACCTGGTATAACAAACCAATATCTGCATTTTGTGTGTGAACCATTTGTGTGTTCAAACAAAGATATGAGAGAACTCAGGTCATAGGCCAAGGGGAGACGAGAGAATATTTTTCACTTTCCAAAGCAAAACTCAAACTTTTTGTGTACTAAACTAAAAGGTTTCTTCAGACTGAAAGATTCAATTTTCTGTCAATCAAAAATCTAGTTCTTTTGCCAATAAACAGTTTTGATACTCTGCTTTTGTATTTCAGAACAAAATAAAACTGAAAACTGTAGACAGCGTAAGTTACAGGGAAATAAACAGTATTAGAAACACTGAAAGAACAATAGTATTCAGCATCAGGTTTAGTTTCCATTTTTAAATATATATATGCTGCAATCTAGTACTGCAGACTTCTGCACTGGAATACTATGTAAAATAAAAGCCCTATCTGAAGGTTATATGTAGCTGATAAAACTCTCCTGATTGAAAGGTATGAAAAAATTAGCAGCTTTACCCATGGTGTTTGGAAAAGGCATAAAGGTTAAAAAAGAATGCTAAAAGTCTGTAAAGAACAAGAAATTCAGCTGGAACAGAGGATGGATGGGACAGTGATAGAATCATACTGGAAATATCTAAGTAATCTGAGTATGTATGAACAATTTTTCAGAGTCTATCCAAGCTGAGTTTTTAAAAATTGCCTATCAGACACTAATTTTGTAGGTTTTGTAAAAACAAGCTCAACAGAAATTGATTTTCAGGGAAAATTAAGGAAATTTATTAAAGAGATATTGATACTTCCTAAAATAGTCAAGTATTTTAAAGTTCATGTCAAATTTATTTGCTAATGAACTACTTCAGCTATTCTGCTCACTTAGTGACTAAACGTAAAATCTGAGATATCTTTCAAGATGATCTAGATGATATTTGAGGTCCCTTCCAACCCAAACCACTCTATGATTCTATGAAATCTCTATTCATTTGAGGCTCACTGTACAAACTAGGACCATGTACCACTTTTATTACATTTTTTGAATATCAATCTGCCACACAATCTTCCTGTGTTGTTTTGCTACTGTTATGTTCTTATTCACTTTCTGAACAGCAGCAGTTTAGTCCCTTTTGAGTATCTAATGTGCATGGCTAGCCCTCCTAGCCTACATGATATTGAGGAAGCAGAGATGATCTGCAACAAAAACTGTAACAATTGAAAACCAGATGATAGCTTATATGTTTGTAATCTATTTCTAAAGCCATGCTGTGCATTTCTCTCCAAGTTCTGCAGATTTTCAGGTGGGAAGAGGCTCTTTGGGACATCTAAAGCAGTGAAAATAAGGTTGAAAACTTAGAAGCAAGAAAAGCAGCGACAGAAATGTAAAGGTGGTAAAGCACTAGGTATGTTTCAGGTATGCTGTAGAGTTGTGTGCAACATTATGCCTTCTGTCATTCCACACATGAGAGCATTTTATAATTTATAATGCATATTTATTTCCTTGAAATAGGCAACTATTTTTTAAGATTTTTTTTCCAAGTGTGACTAGTGGAGTTCTAGTCATGTCATTAAATAAACAGTACAGCTTATTGTTGCAAATATCACTAAATATGAGAAGTGGCATTATTAAACAGTTGCAGGCTTAAAATACTACCAGATCACTTCACTATGATCTATGAAATACGGAAAGAACAATTTCAACTTACTTGCTCCATCACTTTTTCAAGGGAATCCACTTTCTCTTTCAACCTGCAGTTCTCAGACTCTACACTGATCAGTACCAGTTTAACAGAGCTACGATCTGCTTCTGTTTGATGGCATTTTGCTTCCCAACTTTGTCCTTGTTCACGGGCTTTGTGGTAATTCTCCAAAAGCTCACAGTTCTCTCTCTCCTAACATATAAAGCTTGTTTGTTTAATAATTTACAGTAAGCTTCTCAAGATAGAGATATGTACAGATCTACAGGTATGACATGATACTGGATGTTCTCTTTCCACTGAAAACTGCCATTTAGCCAAAACATTAAGAGACTTCTCAGGAACCAGCATTTTGTTCAAGATGGCCCCATTTTAATGCTCAAAAGACATATGTTAAAAATGGCTAGATTAACATTACAAATATGATGTACACAAATATGCTGCAGAAATATCTTTTTAAATTAATCCCATATGGTAATAAAGACAAAAGAGTTCCAAGTCTCTGCATTATTCACTAACTGCATTTTTAACATTAATAAACACACAGGTGTATATATATGTGTGTGTATATGTATATAAAACCACAACTAAACATACTGCATTACTTGCATGCTGCAAAAACAGCTAAGAAAATGTATTTAATAAATCCATATTAGTAGAAAGCAAATAAGTTTTGGTTAGGAAGCAAATTCTTCCACAGAGATATTGTTAAAATTTCATTTTTAGTTAAAACAACAGCTTTTATTAACAGGTTTAATCCATATACTCACTTTAGACTTCAGTACATCCTTCAGCCTGACAATATCTGTGTTTAAATCCTGCGCTTTCAACTTCATATCATCAAGGTCATTTTGGTACTTTGCTAGTTTTTTATACAGTACCTATGAAGAAAGATTTGTTTCATAATGTATAATGTTTGTACCTTTAAAAAAAGTAGCATTAGTGCATATCTAATGCCTATGGCTTTATTAACTCATTATTTAAAGGGTACATAAAAACTAAACCATGTATATTTCTATAAACAAAATTTGCATTTGTCAAAAACATTTTGTTTCTTTGACTTACAAATAATGCTAAATCTTCTTAAGAAGAAGAAAAACATCAATAAATGAATGTAGCAGTCAAGAAGGAAAATACAGATGGTTTATGTAGGAGCTAGATGTAGGAGCTTGTCCCATTCAAGGAGCAGGGCTGACTCAGCTTCTCTTTTACATGTTACAGTCTCTGAAAAGCCCACATCTGAAAAAGCAGAAAGCTAAAAGAAATGAACTACCTAATTAAGTGGTTATCTCCGAATTGGGAGAAATTAAGGCACAAGTATGAGGAGAAGGGACAGAATTTCTGACAACTATTGCTCCAGAATGAGAACAGAAAGAGGAAAAAACTGCAGAAAGGCTGTCTTGAACTGCTCTGTTCAGAAACTTTTTCTTCCTTACAAAATTACTAGAACACTCAACTGCATGAACTGGGGGAAGGTGTGGAGGGGTTGTGTGTGGAGAAGGCTATGGAGAAACCCCTATTCCTGCTGCAAAAAAAACCTGTCAGTTTTTGAGAAAGGTACTCTGGAAGTCTCTGAACTTTCCCAGTAAGCCCAAGTGAAGAAATGAGAATGCTGCTTTAAATACTTCAAGTGTCACCTGAATTAATGGAAGCACCTGGAAGAACAAATACATATTATAGAGACAAGCCTATTAAAAAGTAATTGATCCTGTGAGGCGAAGACTTTTTGTTCCTAACTGCTTCTAAAAGCATCCAGGCATTACAAAGAAAACCACAAAGCTTTCAAAAGTAGGTAAAAGCAACAGGAGGCTGTGTTTTGTACCAGCTGACCTCATCAGTATCAACTGTGATTCTGAGAGAAGGTAAAGAATAGTGATTCCCTGGAGTACTTTTGGTGGTGAAAGCTACTGTGAACCTTGACTTCTCTAGGGTACTCAAAGAGGTGCCAAAGAGAAATGATTAGTATGTTTGAGAGAATAGTTATTTAGAATGAGAGATGTCTCACCTAATTTTTGCAGTGCAGAATTAGGCACATAATCTATTTAGCTGTGCTTCCTCTATAATGAAGGGAGACAGACAGGTAAAATGAATCACTTTAAAAACTGATGGGAAGGGGTAAATCTCCTTCTGGAGGACTTTTCTCCACTTAAAAAGGAGCCTTAATAACTTAAAATTTTTATATACCTAACATCAGCTGAAGTTCATTTGCTCCTTCAAAACTGTGTAGTGCTTCTAGAGGAAGAGAAAGCCAGAGGAGCATAAAGTATTTTCCCAGACATCCTAAGCAGTAGTATCAGTGCAGAGAAGAAAGACAAAGTATCAGCAAGCCTAAATGAAGGCAAGAAGTTGAAGAAAGAAAAAGAAAAAACAGAACATTACATAGTGATGAACTTACTACAAGTATTTAAGCTTCAATTCTAGCTGATTGGAAAACACACTGATGCATAAGCATTGTGTGTGCATGAGGTGGCACTTCAGTTTAAGTGTTTTAACTACCTTCATTAGGAACTGCACTCAAATAAGCACCACAGTAGATAATGTAATACAACCAAATATTTCCGGCATCTTTTATCCAAAAGCCACTTTAAAGGAACATAAATACAATATTATTGCCAAAGTTTTGGATCTTATTAGAATGTATGCTGTGTTCAATTATTAGCAACTCAAATTCAAAAGCTTTTAAATACTCTAGGCCACTGACAGTGCGGTATAAGAAATACTCGCTGCCTTCTTTATAGTACTTTTCCTTATAAGCAAGTTATAACTGCCACATTGGTTTTACCTGAAGATCAAAAAAAGCATTAATTAGCTGCTCCTCAGATAAACATCCAAATCATCACATAAGAATAGCTGGTCCTCATCATACAAGTGAGCTGAGCAATAAGGGGAAAATCAGAGTTTGACAAATGAGCTTAAAACCTAGTTTGCAGATTTACTTCTGATGGGGGGCCAGCAATTCTATGCACTACTTTAAAAATACACCATTTTCCTTTTTAGTCAAGGGTTCTCTGTACAAATATACCTGATTTTCTTGCTTAATACTAGAAAGATGCTCTTGTAACCTGTCATTCTCCTGAGCTAATGATTCTCTGTTCTTGTTAGCCTGAGCAAGTTCTTTGGTGGTTTCTTGTAGCTGTTGATCCAAAGTCGTGATATCTTTCTCACAGACACAAAGTGCTTCAGAAGATTTTCTATACAGCAAATAAAAAAATCCTTCAGGTATGACAATACTGCCCAACCTAATGCAAATGACAGCTCTTCCATTGGTTAAGTTTGCAAATCATGAAACAAAGCTGTAACATTCTAATTTTTAATAAGTAAAAAATATTTACACATTAGCACATCCTATGATTCAGTTTTTGAGTTAATAAGTTATTCAACATTTGATAATGGCCTTACAGTTCATCCTTACTTTATGGAATGCTCCAACTCAGAAATCAGAATCTTGAAATCAGAAATGATTTTCTCCTTGAAAAGAAATACAAAATTAAAATAAACCTCTTGCCACTCCTCAGTATAAAATGGAAAAAAAAAATAATGTTATTTCTATTTCTTTTTATTCAGCTAGCTGATTGATTTAACTAGTGCAAAATGAACTGTGGTTTTCTAAGTTTCATCATGTACTGTTTACAGCTGAAAATTCCAATAATCTAGTTTGGCAAATAAAGGAACAACTATTATCTTCTGCAGAGTATAATGGTCTTAATTAATTTTTTTAATCCTTTGTGGTTGTAAAGGTAGCATTTGGCTCACACTCCCAAAGCTAAACAATGTCTTCTGCCTATTAGATATGTTATCACAATTTTTCTACAGTGAGTAAACTACCAGACTCTGGTAGTTTGCAAATGATAAAAGAAGAATTCCCTCACAAAGTTTATTACTTACTCCCTTGTCTTTGGATACAGATATTAAAAGAAACATAGGTAGGCTAAGGAAATGTCTTCCACTGAAGACACAGCAGAGGTGAGACAGCCATCTCTTCTCTAAAATGGACATCATTTAGCAATTTACAGCTCTAAAAATACGAAGTCAGTGCTTATGGAAAGATGATTTTAGCCTGTCCTGCCATATCTTTTCTTAAAGATTTTGTTAAAAATCAATGCAAATTCTTGAATTAACAATCAAAACAGTTAAAAATTACCTTCTTTATTTTATACTAAATCAATATCCTGGCGGCTTCAGCTGAAGTGAAAAATAATGTTTCAGAACTAAGAACTAAGCAGCTTCATTACATAGTTTGAAATCACACTGTGCAATATACCTTAAGGTGAAAGGAATGTAATTCAGGTGCTTCTTCAATGACAACAAAGGCAATATTATTTAGCACTCTGCATATTTAACATCAGTGAACCCCAAGGAAGAATTTAGGTTAAATTTTATGATAAAATATTTATTGGCTAATTTACTCTTCTCCACTTTGGAAAAAAGTATTTGAAGTCTCTTCTCTTATACTTTTATAAGTATAAACCATACAAAATACCAAATATGAGATGACCAACACTGCTCAGACCTACTGCTGTTGAAGTCAACGTTAAGTTTTATTGTTGTCTTGAAACTGGAGCAGAACTAGGTCAGCACTGAGCACTGTTGTAGATGACAATATAAGTGTGATGACTCAACAGATCCTTTACCCATTTACTTTTTGCGACTGTTTACATGTTAGAACATACTTTAGTTGCCAGGCTTTCCTCAAAAGTAGCAATCTTTTTTCTTCCTTCTTCCACACAGCCTTGCAAAGATGCCTTCTCTTTATTGAGTTGCACAACTGTCCCTTTCAAAGCACAGATCTCCTCTTGTTGTACAAGACTTTGTCTTGAAAAGTTACCTGGACACAATCAGAAAGGTCTCATTTGTATTAATTCAACCCATTTGAAATAAAAATTCTTTTAGTACACTTCTAAAGTATAAAAGAACATGGCAATATCTCCCCTTCAAGAAAACACTGAGGCATGTACCTTTTAAAAATGCACAAATAATCCAACTGATATTAAATTACTTGGCTGAAAAAAAAAATCTATCTAAACAGCAAATATTTAGATCATTAAAAATAACTTTCTTGGGTATTATAACAATAAAGGCTTAAACAGAATTACTATAAGACAGAAGAAATATGCAGACTATAGCATACAGACTGATGAAGTGAGAGAGATGGATATCCTGATATTAGCTAGTTTTTCTTAAATAATATTTTTATTCAAACTTCATGTAAAAGTGAGAGTAATGCAATTGTTAAGTTTTAGCACCACTTAAAACTGCAAAGATAACAATGAAAAAAGCAATCTACTCATTACAAAATCAAATTCCAAAAGATGTCTCTCCCTGTCTTCTTTCAGCTAATAAGGTGTTACACACTACATTTACCTTTAAATGGTTAGAGAATCAATCCTTATTTGATCTACATGCATTGCATTCGCAGAGGAGAACTACAGAAACCCTTCTTACTGTGAACCTTACATCTCATAAAAACCATGCAGGCTGCAAATTACTTTTTAAATATCAGTGTAATTGGGCTCATTGAATGATACTTGTTAACCACTTCCAGGAGATAAAACATCAGAAGTAAAATGATCTGTAGCTCAGCCTTTCAGGGACATCATAGCATATATTCACATTCTATTTTTTCCACAGAAGCATTTCGTGTTTCAAAACACAAGATGAAAGGCACTCAAATTTCCACCTCATATTTTTGGATGTTATGGCTCTGGAGCCTGCTAAGAAGATAGTGTTCAAACCTGGCTCCAAAGAAAATTCTGGTGGAGCAGCTAATCCTGGAAACCACTTCCAGGCACATTAAAGACAAGAAAATAATCAGTAGTAGTCAGCATGGCTTCACCCTGGGGAAGAAACCAACTGACAAACTTCTGTGATGACTGGCCTGGTAGATGAAGGGAGGGCAGTGGATGTCCTCTACCTTGAGTTCAGTAGGACCTCTGATACTCACATAAGATATTCAGAGATGAGCTGTTGACATATGGGCTGGATGAGGAGACAGTGAGGTGGATTCAAACTATCTGAACAGCCAGGCCCAGAGGTTGGTTATCAGTGGCACGAAGTCTAGTTGGCAGGTGGTCACTAGTGGTATGCCCCAGGGGTTAATGCTGGGTCCAGTCCTGTTTTACATCTTCATTGACGATCTCGATGATGGGGCAGACAGTACCATCAGGAATTTTGCTGATGACACAAAATTGTGATGAGTGGCTAATACACTGAAGGGTCATACTGTCATCCAGAGGGACTTTGACATGCTGGAGAAACAGGCTGACAGGAACTTCAAAGTTCAAAAAGGGAAGTGCAAAGTTCTGCACCTGGGGAGGAAGAACCCCAGGCACCACTACATACTGGGGGCCACCCAGCTGGACAGCAGCTTGGCAGGAAAGCTGGGGGTCCTGGTGGACACCAGATTGAACATGAGCCACCAATGTGCCCTGGGTGCAAGTAAGATGAATAGTATCCTAGGGAAAGTATTACCAGTTGGTCAAGGTAGGTGATCCTTCATCTGTACTCAGCTCAGATGAGACACATCTGGAGTGATGGTTCCAGTTCTGGTCTCCCCAGTATGACAGAAACATGGACATACTGGAGAGAGTCCAGCAAAGGACCATAAAGATGAACGAGGGACTGGAGCATCTCTCTTATGAGGAAAAGCTGAGACAGCTGAAAGTGGTTAGCCTGGAGAAGGCTTGGGAGGGAGGTCTTACACATAAATATCTGAAGGGAGGGTAAAAACACCACAGAGCTAGGCTCTTTTCAGCTCAGTGACAGTATAAGAAGCAATGGACACAAACTGGAACACAGGAGGTTCCCTCTGAATATTAAGAAACACTTTATCTCTGAGGTTGACCAAGCACTGGAACAGGTTGCCAGGGAAGTTACGGAGTCTCCTTCTTTGGAGATATTCAAAAGTCATCTGAACATGAGCAACTGGCTGTAGGTCGCCCTGCTTGTGAAGGGAGGTTACACAAGGTGACCTTCAGAAGTGCCTTCCCAACCTCAATCATTCTGTGATTCTAAGCAAGTGTGTGTTATCACCATTTTACAGAAAAGCAATGCAGGCACAAAGATCAATTGAAAGCGCTATCTGATCATATTGGATGCCCAAACTGTGACCAACATTTTCAGGATAGAAAGTATTACATTTCAAAAAAAACACAACTATGGACTGCTGCCACAGCTGTGAGTGCTCAACATTTCTGAAAATGAATAACCAACTTATCAAATCAGGCACTCTGCAAATAGGTCATATACATAGTTAGTGGGCAATTCTGAAAAGCTGGATGTGTATCACCCCAAAATTCTAATGTATAGACAGCAATATCATTAAATACTGCATAGTAGTATTTAACAGTTTAAACAGTGTGTGCTTTCTCTTTCTGCAATTACCTGTTTTATTCACTGTATTCTCAGCTAAGGAGAAGATCTGACAGACAAGCTTGCTTCACTAGACAACACTGATTTACTCCCTACAAAATTCTGCAAAAGTTGGTGCAAAGGCTCCTATAGAAAAATACCACATGATAGTGTAATTAAAAACAGTACCATAAGTTAAAAACAACCAACCAACCACCAAATTTGGGTTTATTTTTTAAGTAGTACAGACAACTGTAAGACTCACATTCCAAACTTCTTAGTGTTTGCCTCTGAAATAAGTCACTTGTGTTAAAAACAAAAAGCGTAATTTAGATTCCTATTATGTGACACATAGAAGACAACCATGGGGGGACTATACTGCTGTACACATTAATTTGCTGACAAAAGAAGGTAACACAAGACTTGGAAATCCCTAGTTCTATTCCAGACTCCAAAATAGGAGAATGTTCTCTAGTGGACACACAAAATTTCTTTCCATCTTAGAACCATCTTTTCGAATTCTACCTATCCAAGAAGATACTATTAGCTGCTCATGCTTTATCTTCATTTTGGACAGCCCTAAGTCTTAAGGTTTCTTATCCTAAACTCCTTCCCTACTAATAAAAGACTCCTAAACCCATATTTTCCATCTCAATCTCCTTTTACTTCCAATCTTTCTCCTGCTTTCAGCATTATTGTTCAAGTCCTAAATATTCTGTATTGTTCAAGTCCTAAATATTCTGTGTGTATTCTGCCCACAAGTTCTAATCACAGTTTGTGTCCATAGCTCCAAGTGCTACCCAAAATCTCTGAATTAGTCATCCAACTGTGCAAATCTTTCCAGGCTCTCTACCCACTTCATACTAGCTCTCCTCACTGGATGTCTCTGATCCTTCTTCACTCCTTCCCCTCACTTCATTAATTTGCAGTCTCTGACTTCCCGCATTGCCCCAGCTTTCCCTGGTGCCACATCTACACTCTGTTTTTCAATTCACTCACTTCCAGTCTCGCTGCTTCATACTTATAGTCTTTTGGCAACCAACCCTCCCTTTTGTAAATTCTTGTCCAGCAATGTCCTGGGTTCAGCCCAGGACAAGCCAATATCCCTATTCTTCACTTGTCTCCGGGCTCTTTAACTTTACTTCACCTACCTATTTCACTAGGGTTATGCTGCCCCATCTAAATTTTAATCTCCGTATCCTCTCCTTATTTATACTGCAGTTAAAACCTCTTGACTTTCTTCTCTCAGTACATTCTCTCCCCACACCTACACTGTAGTTTCACTTCTTCAGCATCTTCCACTGTTATCCCTGTAGTCACAGGATAATAGCACAATAATCTCCATTAATTTCAAGATTCTTTGCCTGGGCTTGCCTCACAGTACTGAAAAATGCTAATGAATCTAGATTAGAACATGGTTCAGCCAGATTACGTGAGACCTTAGGTGACAAAGTCTAAAAAGTCTCTATTCAGCTTTAATGAACTGATGTTTTAATTTTTTTTTAGACTTAAAATACACCCAAACTCAGATGCATTTTCTGGGAATGATCAAAAGCATGCAACGAGACATAGACTGACATGCCTATCAAATGCTAAGTCCCTACATTACTGTACCACTATTGAGATAGAGGTATACGACTTTTAAAACAAAATATTTTAATGTGGATGAAACATCTTTGCCTGTAGCCTTCTCAGGAGTGGCTTAAACGCCTTAACCAAAACACTAAAAAACCCCACAAATATGCTCACTTTGAATGGAATGTTCATCCCAAACAAAATATTTAAATTCAAATAACCTGAGTCTGAAATTTGTAATTAACAAAACCCAAGACATTTAATGGTATCAGTCAGCTCTAACATTAGCTATAATTAACTATAGCTTAGTTTTGCTTTCCCTTCACAAATTCAGCACTGCATTTGAGAAAAGATTATGTCAACTGCATGTATGGAAAATAATAAAAGACTTCTAACACAATACTGTTGTTATTTTGGAAGTAAGAACATATTCCTTGGCACTACAGGAATAATAATGAATGTATCCACCTCCTTTACTCCCATAATATAAAAAAAGTGCAACATACAATATCAGATATATACTAAAAAGGATGTTTTCTTGTTTCCATCATCATTATCTTATGGTGCTGAGAGGTGCTACCACCTCCTTAGTGGATCATAAATCAAAATGATATGCCAATATACCAATATGCATCATTCAGCTGACAAAATGTCTTGTTACTGAAACTTACTTGCAAGAGCTTGGTTACATAATTTTAAAATGCAAAATCCTTCCAATAATAAAAGAAAACTAATGTTTTGCACTTGGAATGTTAAAACTGGCAAAAATGTATTTATTTGCATTCAACACTTTTTCTGTCAACCCATAAGAAAAAAAAAGAGCAGCAATTTAACAATTAGCTTATTGAATGTTAGTTGAATTAATTACAAAAATTGTATCTGTCACTCACCAATTTTTTCATCCAGAAGTGTAATTTTCTCTTGAGCAACTTGCAGTTCATATTTTTTCTTAATAAGGCTTTGCTGAGCCTCTGAAAGACTCTGTTCTGTCTTTTCATTTAATAAACTGGAAAAGCAGAAGCATTAAACAGGAGAATTCAGACATTTACATATTAATATTTTTTTCCACTTTGAAATGTCAATAAACTTGTAAAGGTTAAGAAGAAGCAAGATTCTTCTGTATATTTTAGACTATTTGGGATATTTTATTAATGTTAACTTTAATTTCGGCATATTAAAGTCTGAATACTCCTATAAAGAATCACAGAAAAGTAAGAAGTATTATTTACAGCATGTGTAAGAACTTCTCAAAACTTATGAAAATAAAAATCTTCACTTGGGACATACATTGGAATGTCTGACCTATTTCAAGTTATATCCAAGTCATCTGTTTAAATCATGTAGCAATATTAATGATTTTAGCACCCAGCATTACCACCAATTAAAACCCAACAAAAAAAAGAAAAAAATAGAAGTCCCACAACACCCAACTGGCATTGACTACACCAGTCACTTGTAAGGACACACAGATTTAAGAGAGTGCTTGCCTGACTAAATTATATTTATGGAAATACAAGAGGAAAAAGTCACAGTATCTTCTCTTGCAGTCTGTTCACTCTGCGGCCTAGTTCAGTCTGTGATCTAGTCCCTCATATCTCTCTGCACAAACTTCACACGTGATTGATCTTTCCTTCCAGTCAGTAAATTATCCTTTTTTATCTTGCACTTGTTCAAGATCTGACTGTGATTTATCACTGATTTGTGCTTTAATCCATAACAGCTTCAACTGAGTCTAGTCCCAGCTACATGCTTCTGAACATGGTTAGGAACTCCAGCTGAGCAGCAGGCTATAAACTTTATGCAAGGCTTCAGTTTTATTTTCCCTCATGAAAAAGCTCCAAGACTAAGAAAAGGATGTTTGAAACTAACAATACATGACACTCATTATTTTATGTGTTTGCCTTTATAAAAAAAAAAAAAAATTAGAGAAAAAAAAGTCATACTCAATTTACCAAAAAACATCAATCTCTGCAGCTCCTAATAGAAAGCTCCTAACTCTTACAGTGAATTTTACTTTTTCTCTGAAGACAGTTTTCAGCATATCATAATATCAACAAGCCGAGAACATTAACATACAAATAAGCAACTAGGAAACCAATTTAATTCCAAAAAGAATGATGGCTCATAAGAACTATCATAAATTCCTTTCCCTTTGAGCTATACAACAGTTATAAAAACAAATGAACATAGGCTGACGTTACTCAACAAACTAATGCAATTAAATACATTGACTTACTTAAGTGAAACATATTCAGCTTCCCGTTGGCTCAGCTCAGCTTCAGAGTCCAGTGCTTTTCTTGTCAGTCTTTTGATCTCAGTTTCCAGAGAATCAATGGTGTCTTTCATTAGCGTCACTTTGGACACCTGTTCTAACCGTTCACTCTCTAACTATAAATGTAATTAAACATTAAAAGATGGAAAAAGATGATTTATACAGAAATTCTCCCATTGATTCAAATTCTGCTGGTTTTAGCACAAATCTTTTACTGAAGAATAAATGTCCAAGTATCTCATTTACTCGGGGCCTGACTCCAAGTCTATTGAAGGTAGTTGGTAAAGAGATGAAATATGATTTTCACTTACTTTGAAGGACAATCAATTTCTGGTCTTTGAGATCTCTGGGAAAATTTTCGTTTATTAATGTAAATTTTAGGTTGTTAATTATGCCCAAGGGCAAAAATATTTGATATTCATCAATACTGAAACTTTTCAGTGTAAAATAACTTAGAGCATTATTATGGGTGTATGAGGGGAGAAATCCCAGTTTGGGATGACTTTAGGCCTCTACTAAGTTATAGATAGGGATATGGATTGAGAAATCACTGTAAAACACTAGCATAAAGCACTGTATCACCAAGTTACCACCATGAGGCCTTTAGGTCTATATCTCAAAGAAAGAACAGGTTCAAAACCTCTCACACAGACTCCAGCAAAGCTACTGTCAAATCTACACTTTAAAGAAAGATGTGTTTATTAAAATGCTCACACTTAACATCACTCAAAGAACTGTCCTTTCTAAATTATTTGAAACAGCTCTTTAAAGGTAAAAACCTCTCACCTCATTCCTCTCCTCATTTACTGATTCTTTCAGTACTAATTTCTGTGTTACCGTATTCAGAAGTCAGACTTCTAAAGAGCAAGTAGGTAAGCCTCTGGTACACAGTAACTTTTTCAATACTAGTGCCATAAATTTCATATTGATGTATCACCCTCAATGGGTACCAAATGAACTGGAGAAATAAGATGACATACCTAAACCAGGACTATTACCAATATTCACTATACATCATATGTCAAACATGTGATTGAAGCTAATTTGCTACTTGGAGTACCCAGAGCTATTTAAACCTACAGCGCATTCTTCATTGCAGATGCACTCGGTTTAATATTATAATCCTTGGAACTAAACTTAATAGCTTTGTAGGATTTAAAGGCTGAAGAGGAGAATGAACCAGAACTTATAACCACAAGATCTAGAAGAAAGATACACAACAGAAATCAATGTTAACCTATTGAAAAAACAAGTTCTACCAAGACTATGAACGTATTTAAGATTTATATTAATTAATGTTTTAATTTTCTGTTTTGGCACCATGCATTAGCAAACAATTGCACACACAAATAATTTAAGCCATATTAAATAGGACTTGCCAGAACAGTACA
Organism: Coracopsis vasa; assembly: GCA_026283785.1. Classification (NCBI taxonomy): domain Eukaryota; kingdom Metazoa; phylum Chordata; class Aves; order Psittaciformes; family Psittacidae; genus Coracopsis; species Coracopsis vasa. The sequence continues at coordinate 17,762 of JANHGB010021470.1, read as the reverse complement.
ATTATATTTGGTTTCGGAGCATCAGGCTTTACAGTATGCAATCATAGATAATACACACTGGAATGGAGATCTCTAGTCTAAACTCCTGCTCAAAGCAGGGCCAGTTCCAAGGTCAGGTTGATTCAGGGCTTTGCCCAGTCCAGTCTTGAACATCTTCAAGGTTGGGAACTGCTTGACTGTCCTCATGAGAAAAAAGTATTTCCTTATCCAGCTTGAACCCTTCTTGTTTCAACTGATGACCACTGTTGCTCTTATCCTTCCACCACGCACTGGTGTGAAAAGCCCATTTGCGACTTCTCAATTATTACTGGCAGGTAGGACCTAGGTCCTTAAGCCACCTCTACTTCTGGAAATCCTTTCATACGGAAAGTGTCCCAGCCCCAACTACTGTGGGAGCCCTCCATTAAACTCACTCCATTTTGGCACTGTGTTTCTTGTACTGTGGTGGCAAAACCGGATCTGGTATATTCCAGATGTGGCCTAATGAGTGCTCAGTAAATGAGGACAATAATTCCCCTCAAGCTACTGGCTGCATCCTGTTCACATCAGCCTAGCACACTCTTGGCTACCTTTGCCACCACAGCATACTGCTGGCTGGTATACAGCTTGCTTTTCAGCAGAGCTGCTCCCAAACCCTTTGGTCCTCAACCGGTACTGGTGCCAGCGGCTCTTCCCAAATTCAGAAATCGGCATTCATCATTGTTGGACTTCAAAGGTTCCTGTTTTCCATTTTTCCTACCTGTCTTGGTTCCTGTGGATGACTGCCCTGCTCTAGAGTATATCAACAGTTTTCCCTAACTTGGTGTTATCTGCAAACCTTACAAGCATGCATTCTGTTGCCTCCTTCAAGCCACTGATAAAGATGACAGGACAGGCGTCAGAACCCCTGTGGTGCTCCATGTTAACAGTCTCCAGGCCAAATTAACTTCTACCTGATAAAACTGACCATCCAGTCAAGTTTTTTCCCCACCCATCCAGACCTAACATCCTAACCTGGATACAAGAACACTGTAGGTAACACTGTCAAAAGTCTTGCTACGATCTTGATTAAGAACATCCACAGCTCTCAGCCTATTGGTTCCTGATAGAAAACAGGCTGGTCCTGCAGGATTAACCATGATTATCATCTGTACTACATTTACAGTTCCATAAATAATTATTTTCTCTTACCTTTTGAATAGTAGCTTCTAGCTCTTCAATCCTCTGTTCCAAACGAGCCTTTTCATTAAACACTGTCTCTTGGGAAATCTGTATCAAATAACAACAAAACCACATGAAGAACAAGTCTGAACTCATCGCAGACATGTAACACAATTAACTCTCAGGATTAGAAGTCTTTAGCAACTTTAATTACACTACTAAGTAGTTTTCAGTACTGGCTAGAATAATCAGGGTTGGGAAGGCCAGAATCAAACCTTTAACTGCTCCCTGAGGCTATCACGTTCTGTAGTCATCCTTCGAAAATCTGACAGTACTGTATCCCTTTCCATCTCCACTTGTTTTAACATAGCTTGAGCTGTCGCAGTAGCTTTAGGACTTCCTGGGCACTTGATAACTTCCTGACGAAGTCTGGAAATCTCTTGCTGTGCCTATTTTTAAAAACAGCAACATAACAGAAATACAGACTAGATAATGTAATATGTTACTGTAGCATACGGCTGGTAATGCAGAGCATCACGGAAACTGTACAATATCAAAGTAATGATTTGTGTGCCTATTCTTTGATTCAGAAAAGCATTATTAACTCAGGACAGCACTTACAAACTTGCATTTATCTGACACATACAAATCACAGAATTTCCATTGCTTTTTTCTATTTTTTAAACAAATGCTTTGCTCTTTTTTTTAATATGAAAAAAAGAGGATTTTTTTCTTGCATGTGACCTTAAGTTATTTTAATTAATTACACAAATTAAATTACCCGTTCATAAAGATTGACCATTTTGTCTCTCTCAGCTGTTAAAACGTTGAGGTTACCCTGAATTTCTGCTATATGGCGCTCATATTTTTTCTGTGTTGACTTAAGGTCTTCACGTTCTCTCAGTACTTTCAAAACGTCTGGAGCAAAGGTCACTCCCTTAAAGAATAAGATGATATAAGGTTAAAGTAGAGAAACAAAACTTGATATGATTCCTTATTATATCTGGTTTGGAAATTGCTATGAAAGATTTAATAAGGTTCCAACCTAGTAACTTCTAGATAGTCAAGACTGTACATATATATTTCTTAGTATTAGAGACCAGATATGCATACCATTTTCTAAAATCCACATTTAGTTTGAGCAGCAGCTATCTATCACTAACGGTACTGAAAATCATGTTAACAATTACTTAAATTGTAAGCACTTGTGAGGAACCATTTAAAGTGATACATATGAATGCAGTATAAAGCGGAAGCTCACATTATTTGCCCATTCCCATCTTAAGCATCCTTCCCTTTATAATCAATTAGTTTTTCTTCCTGCTAATTATAGCTTTAGCAGTTTAGCACAAGATAAACCAACATTCTAAAAATGCATTCCTCCCTTTTCAAAGTGTTTTTCCAAGCTCACCTGGATGGATGAAATTTTTTTTAGCATGCTGCCACACGTATTGGTTTGCTTAGGCCTTGCAAATGTGTTCCTAAATATCTTCAGCAAATTCTCAGTCTCATTTTTATAGTAGTCTCTGTCCTCTTCCAATGTCTTTATTAAGGCATCAAGCTTTGAAGGTGACCTCCCTTGCTGCATTTCAGCTTCTGTTTGTAAAATAACCTGCAAGTGCAAAAATGAGAAAATTCATTCACTGAAATAGAACTTTTGTAATGGATGATACTTCAGTGTAAAATGGATAAACATGCTCTTCAAAACAAAGATGAAGCAGATATCTAATTAAAATAATTATCCATTTAATACTTTAAAGTAACTTCTGAATGTCTGTATTTTCTCTTTTTTATTATACTGCAGAATATATCTGAATGTCCTTTTAGAATGGATCTAACAGAACAGAAAAGGACATAAAAGCTAAATATTAGTTAACTTGGAATATATCTCTTCAAAAACAAGGATGGCAATTAAGATTTGCATTGGAATATTTAATGAATTTTTAAATATGAAAGACATTAGGCCACTATGTTTGCTTAAGATCCATGAAAGATGAATTTCTGAAATGGAAATAAAGTAATGTGCAAGTAAGTATAGCTGAAATACAGGAAGTCATGCAGGTGCCTAAAACAAATTTTGAGGATGAATTGTAATTCCCAAGTTCAAGATTGCACACCCAATCCCTCTCTGTTACAATCTATCTTTTGGAAGTACCTGACTTATGGAAGTTTAAGCACATAGAGAGTAATAAACTCTGCAAATGTATTATTTTTGTTAAGACACATGCAGAAGTATGCCTTTAAATCCCTGAAAAGTTAGAAATTAATCACCTAAATCTGTCAGTCTAGCTATCAAATCCCAAATTTTCTGGCTGAAAGACTGAAACCTTTCCAGGGTAAGTGAGCAGTAAGCTCTACAGCATCAGAGTAGTGTTTTTTTCCATAGAGGATTCTTTGCAGGACTGTGGCATATGCCACATTAAATTATCTTAAGAAATTATTATTTTGAACACATAAAAAAATTCCCCATCAATTTATACTGGAAGCAAGTGAATGAGTCCACTTATTAAATCCAAATGTTAATTTAATTTAGATTTACCACTGTAAATGGCAAATATTTTTACAATTATGACATTGTATACATCTCAAAATATTCCAACAGCATTGTTTCACCTTAAGGAAGACAGAATATTAAGATGAAAAAAATAAAGGAAAAAAATGTTACTTCTTTCTGTTTTGCAAGTGATTTACAAGGTATTCAAAACAGTTGCATGCAATTTTGTGAAAAAAATAATGAAGAATCATTACCAGCTAGTTGCAAACCAGGAAGATTCCTATCCAGCTAGAGACAGAGAATTACAAATGAAAACAGACATATTTATCCATTCTATAACTTGTAAGTTATCAGTGAAAACAAAGTGAAATTCACTCATACAAGTATTAATTTCATGTGGAAGTGATCTGATTTCATAGTTACATATTTGGATACATGCTTAACTCACAGATTTTAGTGTTTTCACTGAGTGTTCCAGCTTCTTTATCATCTTCTGTTGGTTCTGAATTTGAATCTACCATAAAAAAAAAAATAAAAAAATTGAGAGCAAGAGATGCACTAATTTTGTATAATCGTTAGTGCAAATCCAGCATTTTACCTCAACTGTTCTAGTCCAAAAGAGCATTTTGTATGTGTTTTTCAGCTTGACTAGGCTGAAAACATACTGTTTAGTAAAAATAAACTTAATCTAGAAGGCAATCAGTTAAAAGTTGCAGTCCAGGATGAGAAGAAACATTAACAGTTGAATTACTTTCAGGCCAGTGAATGAAAAAGGAAGCATGGGATACTTATTCCCAGGACTGCCTTGCAGAGAAACTGCTGAAAACAGAGACAGTTTATGGGCTAAAGAAATAAGGATGTAGTCACACTAATGGCAAACAAAGAATATGCTTTCTCCCATCTGACCACTACTACATCACATAATTCCATGTGCACTGAATGCCATTTTCCATTTTCCCATGAAATCAAAAGCATTTTTCACTGAAATTACATTCTTAACAACTGCATGATTTTAATCATTGAACTTAAAAAATACCAAAAATGCGAGAACCCACCCACTCTTCCTTCATTCCAGCAAATATATTTCAACACAGAGATAAAAGCTAGAAATTCAGCCCCAAAGGTAAACAAAACAGAACAGTTCCCTGTAATATTAGCAACCAACATTAAAATATCATTGCACAATATTAATTCTAACAAATAGCCACCTTTGCTTCCTTAAGCTCCTTATCAGAAGTATTTAATAGCAATTCTTTTTCCAGCTGCTCAGACAGTTTGCCAATTACAGCCAGTTCTTTACACAGGTGATCATTTTTACAGGTGAACCTATCCACTTGACTTCCCACCGCTTGCTTCTTCTCAAGAAGTTGTATGACATGTTCCCTTAGCTCACAGTTTATCTTCTTCAGATCTTCAATCTATGAGGATGAGGAAGAAAGAATTTTAATTAATCTTCAAGGATCCGCAAGAACTATTTCATACGTAATTTACACTTACAAAAAATAATCAGTATATATTATTCACAAATGAAGAATATGCACACTACTAGCACCATTTTGAACAGATTAATTTGGAAGGGTTATGGACAATGCAGAATCTGATCCTTAATGTTTATGCTAAAATTATTTCAAGCTGGTCTGCCACAGCACTGTGAGAGGAAACGTCTCTCCAGGCCAGGTCTAAAGTTTCCAACAGGCACTCACTATGGCTCTGTTAGGTCTTAGGAATGCCCTTCAATCCTTCTATTTGAGTTGTGCTGGTATGCTTTCCACAAGCTTCAGAAAGGCTAGTAGAAATATAGCAGATCAATTATTAATGCAAATTCATTGATTAATCAAGAAAAGATTAGTCATTTCCCCAAACAATGTTGTTTTTCAGGAAAATATTATATGGCCTTTTTGTAAGGAACCAGAAGTTGCCAAATATTTTGGCACTATCAAGTTGCTGTAACATCTCAGTCTGCAGGAGTGTTAGTTACTGCCTCCTGCAGCGTTTCAATGTTCTGAGGCCTCAGATTTCTAAAATCTCAACCTAATTGAGACAGGGATACAGTGCCATGCAGGAACTCCACTGCTTCCACAGGCTGATCCTGTAATGCATGAGAAATCAACATAGCCGAATACTGAATTCTACAAGGTTCACTTTGATTCTAACAGTCAGAGTTTTTCTCAGGTACCTCTAGCACTGCACAAAAGTACATTCTGAATTACCTAGGAAGTCCTGAAAGACCTTTGTGATGAAAAGCTTTCTGAATGGGCTCTGTCTTGTGACATTCTGCAGTAGTTATTTTTGCCACTTCTTCTATTCAATGCGTATACAAATATATCAAGACAGTCAATGGAAAAACTATGAATTTATTTTCATTGCCATTTTGGTTTTATGTTTCATCAAGCCTGATCCAGCTGTGCTATTGAATTAATAACAAAGCACAGTTATAAACCCAAAAACATAATTATTGAGTGGTTTCTTGGAAAAGTAGTTTAAAACAAAAACACACACCACAGAAACCATCCACAAAATGCTCTAGAGACAGCATCTGTACATCCATGGTTTGTTATTCCTACACTTCTATGAAGTTAGAAAATTTGGAGAGAATACCACTCTGATATTACTGAAGAAAGTTCGCAAGGATACCTGTTTTACAAGGTGGGAAGAGAAGTGCCAATGAAGGACAGGGAGGGTAAATCCCACTCTGAACCTGAATGTACAAACAATACTTAAAATGACAAAATTGAAGCTCCAGTCACATCTATACCCTCAAGTAACTGACTACACCAAAAGTGGGTTTGTTCCTCCACACAGCAAACCTGTATCATACCTTAAGGTTCTTTTCCAACCTAAATGATTCTATGATTCGCCCCCCCACCATCTTCTCTTACACTGCCGTAGTCCTTCCAGAAAGGGAATAGAAGAGATCAGAGTAATCTGCAAGCTATCAATATCTTCACTGCCTCACTGAGCAGTGAGGACTCAAATTTCCAGACAGTATTTGCTCACCCACAGTACTAATTTTACTTAACTTGTGAAAGAGCACTTTTTGAAAAATAATATGATTATTCCTATATTTATTTACATATCCTAAAAGAACCATTACTTATGCTTGCCATAGAGCAGCTGAGATTTAACTACCACTGTTGGCACCTTCCACCATCATCCTCTGAACTGTAATAATGCAGTCCCGTTGCGACAGGGGCAGAACCTCACACTCAGACCACACTAAGTTTCATAGAATCACAGAATGGTTAGGGTTGGAAGTGACCTTAAGATCATCCAGTTCCAACCCCTGCCACGGGCAGGGACACCAGGTTGCTCCAAGGCAGGTCCGGCCTGGCCTTGAACACTGCCAGGGACGGGACAGAGGCTCTTTCCTCCTTGTTCTACACTGCGTACTCAGCGACAGGACCTGCCGCTCCGTAGCCCCCCTCCCGCCGGTCACTACCTTACGGCGACTCTCCGCTCTCCTCCTCCGGGGCCCCGGGGAGCGCCGGGCACTCATGGCTGCTGCCGGCGGCCACCTGAGGCACCCGCCGTCGCGCCCGCTCTCCCGCCCGGCCCAATGGGCGGTGGCACGCCCCAACGGCTACCTCCCTCCGCGTTCCCCGGGCGCCTGGCAACAGCCTCAGCCTCCCAACCGCCCTCCTCAGGCCGCAGAGCGGGAACGGGGAGCCACATCCCCGCGTAGCCCATTGCCCTGGTCCGCAGCCCTGGGCTCCTCCTCGCCTCCCCGCGGTGAGGCGAAGCTCTCCAGAGCGGGAGCACAGCGAAGGCGGGAGGTGGTTCTCCTTCCAGGTAGTCGAGTGAAAGCCCTAGCTAGACTGGATGGTTGTGAAGAGCTGTAGAAACCCCGGCTCCAGCTCTCCCCCTGAAGGAAAAGTTATCCCTAACCATTACGTTATAGAATCATAGACTGGTTTGGGTTGGAAAGGGCCTTAAGATCATCTAGTTCCACTCCGCCTGTCATGGGCAGGGACACCTTCCACTAGACCAGTCTTTGAAAGAGGCTGCTTTAGATAGCCCCAAAGTCAAGCTGAGAAAACAGAGATAAATGTCCTCTTTTCCCTGTTAGCCATTACCACGGATTTTATATTCTGGAGACAGTGCCGGCTGAGTGACAGGTCATTTTTGCAAGCTGCCACTATTAAGCACTCATGGACAGAGCTCACCTTTCTGGACGTTAGGAGTGACCAACACCTCTGAAGTATGATCCCCACCCACAGATAGAGAAGAAACTGGGAAATTTTAACTTCCAGGAAAAAAAAACAAGAGAAACAAGACTTTTTATTTTCCTCTTCCCATCCTGGATTTCTTACAAGACACTTCCTGATTTTGGTATGGTGGGAATCATCAGAGAAGACTCTGCATTATCATGCTGATCTCCAAAGGAGATGTGAAAAAAACATTTCAGATTTTCATAACTTTACCAAAATTATTCTTCATGAAAATTCATTTTAGGGGTGGAATAAGGTATTTTTAATTGTTTTTGCTCTGGTATGTCTACAGTTTTCTCTAACTGACATATGGTGTGTTCTTTCTTATATGTTAATGCTGGTTAAGGTTGTGCTGAGCAGTTGCTTTGCTTTCTGTGCACCAAATAAAGCTTTGTGGATCAAAGAAAGTCAGTCATACACAGAACTGTATTCAAAAGCAAAACCAGTAATCGCTGTATTCTACAGATATGTGATTTATAAGATAGTAGCCAACACTAAGAAATTTAAAAATTCCAATCCAGAAGAGATAAATAAATCACGGTGTGTATTTATAAATTCATACTTCTTATTTATTTTCATAATATTTCTAATTATCTTGCTGTGTTTGTTTCCAAAAAGAGACACTTTTCAGTAAACGTATTTATTGTTGCATGTGGAGTTTATCCTTCAGCATAGAAAACAGACCCGTGGCATTTTTACCTGACCACCTAGTACTCTCCCCACTTTACATTTTTTAGCAGATTCTGGTTCTAATTAAGGGAACCCAGTTTTGAACTACAAAAACAGGGAAGGTAACAGCTCGCAGTGTGCTTTTAGTGACACCCTATGGCAAAATGACATACTGCAAATTTCCAAGAGTCAAGTGCCAAAATGGAAACTAATTCTTCAACATCTCGTTTCTGTTAACAGCAGAAGCCCCACAAGGTGCATTTCACTTCCTCTGACCAGTTAAAGCGCCCAGGCTAACCTCTGCATTTTGCCAACTGCCTCAAAAGTTGATTTTCTGATATTCAGAACACTCAGCACATTTTTCTGGACAAAGTTCACATGCTTTTTACCCAATGCATTACAGAATAATTAGCCCCAGTGAAAAGTTTCAGCAGTCTAATTTAGCAACAAATCGTGCCCGTTTCAAACTGCTTAAAATAATTCCCAACTTTTTTTTTTTTTTCCTTTCTTTTTAATGTGGCAATACAACGTGCCAAGTGCTGGGGCACACATCACATCAGGATCCTTTTAGTCTTGTTCCTCCCACTAGCCACCACCAGCACACATGCAGTGCTGATTTCTTACTTTTTGCTTGCTCTACTACACCTACATTTCTTTTAAGAGTTTGGTAAGAATATTCCTGCTCCTAATGACATAGTTCTTCAGGAGGAAATAACAGCAAGCTCACATCTTTAATCTCAAAGTCTTTTACCCTTATCCGTCTTCTTTTCTCCTTTGCCCTTCAGGGAAGACAGCTGTTCTAGTTCTATTTCTTTGATTAGAAGGTAAAAGGCAATTCAAGCCACATCATAAATAGGTTTCTTTATTGATAAAGCAAATATATGAACACCCGATTACACACCGAAAGCCAAATTGCTTCCTCAAGTAATTTCACTGTTTCATCTGAATAAGGACATCAACTTGGCATTTCTTCCTAAGCCATCTATTTATAGAACCACAAAGCGTAATTACTTACCTGTTCAACAGGAATAGCCTATATGAATTCTCACAACCCACTGTACCAACCTTTTTCTTTACAATTCCTTAATGTCTTAGGACTCCAATATAAAGGCAGAATTGAAGATAAATGCATGCACCATATCCTTTATAAATACACATACACCCAGCAAGAGACATACAGCACACACTTGCCCATATAGATACTAATGTGGATAAAAGCTTCAGCACTAGCATCAAACAAGATCTGACAGCATAAGCTTAAACATCGACAATAGCTCTTGAAGAAGTTATTGAAGCACGGAATCAGACTCTACAGCTTGGAGAGAGTTATAAAGCAGGTATGTTTATTATGGCGCCGGGTGCAAAGGGGATCATTCCTCCTAACTTGCATGCCAAGAGGTTAAGCAAGCAGATATTTATTATACACAAACATGCATATTCATTAGGTTACTGAGAGAGCGGCAGGGATATTACAATTAGCTTAGGTACTTATTATCATAAGTCTCCTCCCATTTGACACTTGCACACTGCCCTCTGATAGTTGTGGGCAGGGGTCTTCAAGATGAAGTAAGCAGTCTTCCTCAGGGTGAACTTTTCAACTTTGGCACAGTTGGATGCCTCAGTGGTCACCAATTAGCTGAAACCGGCTGTATCTGCAAGTTTCTGAGAGCTGGCAAAG
>JANHGB010021469.1:0-25171 GCA_026283785.1 Coracopsis vasa | reverse complement strand
CTCTGCATAATGCTTGGGGCAGGAATTCTATTGTACTACTATTAACAAAAAGTTGAAGATTATGTTAGACTTTACTTACTCAGCACTTCAGAAAGGCACATTTCTCAAATTAGCTATTAAAATTGACTTTTATCATATTATTGATGCCATCGCAGCCATTCAAGGAACAGATCTCTTATTCTGTATTTTTTGTCACAAAAATTCTATTAGCAATGAAAACACATAGTTTTATTAATTCATTGGGTAGCAAGGCAGGGAACAGTCACATCATTCCTCTCCCCAGCAGTTAGCAATGGAGAAAAGTCAGAACTCTGGTGGTTTCTTGGCTCCACTGGGAAATGGTACAGATATCTCTTGCAGTACAGCTTACTCAGGTAATCCTATATACAAATACAGCATACCTTTTTCTCCATAAATTCTGTCCAGTCCCGCTGAAGACGCTGGATACAGCAAAAGAGGAGAAACAGCCAAAATTTAGATTGAAAAGAGAGGTAATCTCCAATTATAAGTAAGTCTGATTGCTCCACGTATAGTAATTCTTATAATATATTCAGTGTCATTGCAACTTCAAATTTATGAGACTTTCACCACATTCTGTAGGAAATACCTTCACAGTTCAATAGATCTTACTGACAAGGCTCCTTAAGTGTCAGTCTAAATGCTCCCATCCTCATCTTATCCCATTACTCTTAGTTATAGCCTATATTCTAGCCTCAAAATAATTCTACTCCCACATGGTGTTGATATCCTTCTAACATTTCAAGCCTCCACTACCCTCTGGCACAGGAAGACATTAGAAAAATATACTAGACTAAATTAAAATTGTCAGAAAAACCAATGATTGCCAGATAATGTAAAAATAAATACAATTAGAGCAGTTAAAAATGGAGAAGGCCTATTAGATTACTGAATGCGTCCCTGAATACAGGATGTCTTAAATTAATCTGATATTAAATGTGATCTAAGCCAAAAAGGTCAAGAAGAATCTTGCGCATCTTCTTTAATCTAGAATTCCTTGGCCTTTATACACTATATCTCAAAATGCTAATACAGCAGCACCTGAAGGTGTGTTAATTTATTTCTCAAAAATTGAATTAATTTCCTTTTTTTTTTTAATAGAATGATGTGCTTTGTCTTGCAGCAAATGTGAAGATCTTGGACAGGACTCAACTAAAGTTACCTGTCAAGCCTGGGCCTTCTTCAAACTGAGTGGAAAGAGAAGTATCGCTGTGTCTGTCTGCAGTCAGGTAGAACTGCTGCATCCAACCTCATTTGAGCTGCAAGTTCAACAAACACACATGGGAATGAAGTACTGGAAGAGTATTTGATTGTGTTTGTTTACCAACAGCGTTGATGCCAAGCAGCTTTGCCTGGCAAAAGAAGGATGAAACTTGATTTTTAATAATACCACGGCTCTGATAGGAACTGTGTTACAAGAAATACCATTTCAGGGTATCAGCAGAGAGACGATCCAAGTGAAGGAGCAATACATCAAAACCTCAGTTTTGTGAAAGTTAAGTTATTTTAAAGGGAACATAAACTTAAATACATAATCCCAAAGTCAGACTATGTAGCAGGACTGTGATCACCAGCAGCCCCACTTCAGTTAGGGGTATTTTTAAGTATTCTTTGTGGTTATACCTGAATTAGCTCAAAATACAAGTAATTTCCTTTTATCAACAGAGGACCCTCAAGGAAGAAGACTAGAATTTTTCTTAAACTTTTTAAACCAATAAACCACAGTTTATCTCCAAAATATTTAATAGGCTTCATTTAACATTTAACAGCCTTGGGCGACGTGGTTTAGTGCAAGGTGTCCCTGCCCATGGCAGGGTGATAGGAACGAGATGATCTTAAGGTCCTTTCCAACCCTAACTCTTCTATGATTCTATGATTCAGTCTGTAAAAGTCTGCATTTACTTCTAAATACATGTCTTAAGGACTGAAGAGTTGCTTTAAAAATATCAGATGCCTCAGTCTAGAATGAACTCTTATTTCTTTGAATGAACTTGATTCACAAACCTAGACTCAAGAAAGCATTTTCTTGTACTGAAATTCTTCATTGGTGGGTCAATTAAAAATAGATTCAAGAGCAAATAATGTTCCTTAGCAACTTAAACAGAGCAGCAAAAACCACACTCATTGCTAACCACTAGGGGAAAACCAAAGTGACTCGTCTCTCTGCTAAATTACCTTGCTTTATTTTATTACCAGCCTCTTCAGGCCTTTTATATGAGAGACATTTGCTGACATATGTAAATGACTTCAGTGAGGATGCTCACATTCTGCTCACAAAGCACAGAGGAAGCAAGGCTGAGTTCAGCTCTTCCTATTTGCCTTGTTCCTGGAAAATTTGAGGCACTATGGGCTTCTAGTGTGGAGTTGGACCTTCTGTCTTCCCTTTTGTATAAGCAGCACATGAAAAGATATTTCAGTTTCATTGCTAAATATTCAAGATGTGTAATGCAATGACTTCGCCTGTCTGGAAAGATTAGAGGACATCGCACATCTAACCCATAATACTGTCTCGACAATCTACTGGAAGTATCATTATGTTTTGCTTTGTGCTTCTTCAGCACCCTGGTTTAAGATGGTCATTGCTTTGGCATTTTGGTTTTAAGACATGACGAACAGCAAGCACTTAAACAACAATACTCTGCTTTTTTAAAGAAAAACTAATGTCTACTGCAACAATTATGACAGCTTTTACTTGGAGACGGCAATGAAAGACATCTGATGGATTCAGAATAAAGAAAAATCCCTTTATTCATGATGATAAAAGCCTGCAGTGTTCAGAATATCTTTTAAAGAAAGGAAAGTTCTTTTTCTCAAGATACGCCTGACAGGCTGTAGCTGGAAGCATATGCCCTGAACACGAGTTCAGATGCTCACCAATCTTTGCAAAGTCAAAGGGATCAATTCAGATTTTCTGTATTTTAATGCAGGGCCAATTATTTTTGCAACCAACCCTTAAAACAGGCCTGACTGGCGTAATCCTGATATCAATTCCAACTCTTTTGATTCTGATTTTGCAAACAGCATCGCTACAGAATTGATCACTAAGTCATTGTTATCTTCATGTCAAGGTGAGACCTTAAAAGTCTCAAATACGTGTATGATCTTACAGACTTTGTGGAGAATCTAATTTGACAAAACCAGATGGGAATGGCAAACAGACCACAAAACACTGGCAAGAATCCAGCCACAAGTCTCTTTTATGACAACGTATTTTAGGATCTTTCAAATATTTATCTTCCCTTCTGCTGGACAGCCAGGTTCAATCAGGTTTTGTATTTTTTCAAATTATTTATGGGATTTCTACCTGGAAAAAGGAAAAAGATTAAGCCCTGCTTATACACAGCAGCGCTGCCATCCTATACATCACATTGGCTTCTGTCTGTGAGAAGTAGCATCTTTCTTGAATTTGTTCCTAATCTTTCTTAAGAAAGAAAGATGACTGAATCTCGTTGCCAACAGACCAAAGCAGAACCGTGCTGCTGATACGTGTCTCTTATTTGTGCAATGTGCAGCAGCTTTCCTCCATTATTATCCTGTATACATAGCATCAGCAGGCTGAAATGTTGGTGAACAGAATGAATCCACTAAGCCCTGGAAATGACAGCAATGTTTTCCATTTCCTGCTGGATATAGAAAAGGTTACTTTGCTTTGGTGTCCTTCAGTAGCATTTCCTATCATTAAATGTTGGACTACAAAGACTGATAGGAGAGAAGTTGACAATTTATGCCTTTCTCCTATCTTTTTGCCTGTTTTCCAGGGGATGGTTGCCTTTTCATCCTCCTCCTTAGCAAAATAACTAGCCGCGTTCTGCCTGTCTGTAGCTCAGGCTTCAGAATCATTTTTAGATGTTACATGAAGGCACTTAGACTAAGTAGTTCATCAAATGAAGGGTTTAATAACAAGTATGAACAGGGGATCTATCACTCTAGGCTTAGAAGGCCAGCCTTTGCTTTTTTTAATCATCATTCCAGAAAAATATAATCTGATGTAATTAATATTATTAGCATTAAACATGGCTATTGACATGAAACTATATTATCTTCGTTTCCTGACTAACCCATGGCTTCCTTTTCTCCAGCGTTTTACCTCCCAACACGTACATACCACCACACACTTCATGGTCCTGTTTTAAGTGATGCCTTTAGGTTTTAACCATTTCTTTTAGGGATTAAATTCATTTTTAGCCCTGTAGAGTTGAAAGCTCAAGAAGCGTCACAAGTCAAGCTGCACAGGGTCTGACCATCACGCAATGGGGAGAGCTCAAGGAGACATTGTGCAGCAAAAAGGTGCCCTTTTTCCTAAAAATGCCTGAGCACAGTGTTGCTGCTTGTTTTACATGGAATTCATGAATACACAAAGCTGGTCAGGTGCAATTGTTCTCAAGAATCTACAATGAAAAGAACAATTTTAAAGGGAAACATGGAGTTGAGGGGTGGTAGATCATCTTTGGTCTACTTCAACTTAGAGCTGGATAAAAGAAGCTTCACCCTCCCTCTTAATCTGCTTTGTAATGATGCTTGCACAGTGCAGAGAACTATTTAATCCTGCTACAGCAGCCAGTGTGCTGAAATGGCATAGGAAACCCATAGCAGCAGCCAAAGGTAGGACCAGATCCCCATCACCCCCAGGTGCTCTGTGGGTTTATCTCTGGATAAGCATCGCATTCCTATCCATGAAGCAAAAAAGGTGGAAGGGAGGTGTTCTTAACACAAATAGCAGGGCAAAAAGAATATTCCCCCACCACCATGATGTTAGATAAAGGGTAATTTTCCCATTTCTCCCATCACTTTTGACATCTGCCATGAACATTAATCCTGTCAGTGGAACATCCTCACTGTCAGTGCTCTCAAATGCTGACCACCCTGTTGTCCATTTTGACTAACAAAAATGAAATCAAGCAGCACACCGAATGCACCCAGCAATTCTATGTTGCTCCCAAATTCCTCCAAACTAACATCTCATCTACAGTGCAATGATCTATAATTTCACAGCCCTCTAGCAGCAAAATAAGGCACTACTTAGAACATTTTGTAAGGTTATTTCACATCAAAATAACAGTACATTCACAAACGGGTTTTAAATCCCTGGATAAGTTTTATCCATCTTCCCCAGAAATTCATCTAAGTCTTCCATTTCTTTTAGCTGATCCACACCTATAGAGAATATAATAAGCTCCAATTTGCTCTTTGTAAAAGAAGACCGCGATGAAACACAACCTAGTAGATTTCTAGCCGTGGCATATTTAAAGAAGAGGGGAGGGGTGAAATCCCATTACTTCACTTCCCCAGTTAAGCTTTTTTTCCCTTTCTCTTTATATACTACAATTCCCAAGCCCCTGGTGTGCTTCAACAGTTGCAGAGAGAAACTTGGGTTGCACAAGCACAAGCTGTACAACTCAATTACCAAGATCTGAAGGAAACTCGTGTCCTCGAACAGCATCTCTGAGGTTTCGCCATGAATGCTGCCTGATCTAATTAGGAAACACTCAGCATCTTCGTGGCAATTACTAAGGAAAATAATTATGACATGACCACTGTCTTCTTTCAGATGGAAAAGCAGCAGAAAATGACAGGAAATGGAAGTTGGCCGGGAGTTAATAAAACAGCCTTTGGCAAGAGAGAAGAGAAATGCCGATTCCATGAGAAGGTACAATTTTCTCAACTGGAAAATGAGGAAAAAGTAACACATTGCAAGCTAAGGACCAACAGGAAAAAAGAGTCCATTCAGTCAGTCATAAATGAGCCACAGACACCATAATAATGTGCAGCTTATGCTTGCAGACAGCTGCCTATCAGTTTATTACAGGAAAAGAGCCTTTAACAGGGGCCATGGTATGGTTCGTAGCTGCCCTACTGCCACATATTTGCCCTCAAGAGTGAGGTGACAACCCATTAATAATCCTACACCTATCCATGTTATGAATTATATTTCTTTAAGCACCGAAACCAATTTGAATCATTGAAAACACACTGAAATCCCCATAGGAGTTTGTCCGGTGGCTACAACAGGGAATGGGAAAGAGAAACTCTTAATTGCAGCCCCAACCTTAATCACTGATTCGCTGCAGGAATTTAATCATGTAACTTAACTGCTCTGCCTCAGTTTACTGATGTGTGTCATATTAACAAGTAGTTCTGGAGTAATCAAAATATGGCAGACACTATAAAAGAATGAAGGTGATCAGTATAGAATCATAGGAATCATAGAATAGTTAGGGTTGGAAAGGACCTTAAGATCATCCAGTTCCAACCCCCTGCCACGGGCAGGGACACCTCGCACTAAACCGTGTCATCTAAGATTCCGTCCAACCTGGCCTTGAACGCTTGTCAGGGACGGAGCATTCACAGCTTCCTTGGGCAACCCATTCCAGTGCCTCACCACCCTCAAAGTAAAGAACTTCTTCCTTATATCCAACATGAACTTCCCCTAATGGGCTCAAATTTAAGTTTGAACCCATCACTGCTTGTCCTGTTATGACAGTCCCTTATGAAGAGTCCCTCTCCAGCATCCTTGTAGGCCCCCTATGGCACCGATGCAACACAGAGGTATGAGTCTTAATTACTGTTTATAAAGTGCCTGAAGAACTTGGGAGAGCTGGCGCTGAGGGAATACAAAAGTATCATCACATTTATTTTGCAAAGAGGTATGAATATGTGATTATAATTTTATTACCCACGCAGATTTATATGGAGGGTTTCAGCACAAAGGAAATTAAAGTTTCTGACACTTTCTCTGCAGCGCGGGTTCATTATCGGAGTGCTGTATCAAATGTAAGGGATTTAATAACCTGCGCTTAAGATCAACTATGAAATCACACCCAAATCTTGGCTATCTTCAAGCAATGTATAAGCAAAATACTGTCTGCGAAATAGTGTTTTAAATGTTATTTTTCTAACATGGATGTTCTAACAGCACACAATCTGAGTACTTTCAGAGCATTTATTTACTGTAGCAGCTGTAATTTCCCCTCTGTTTTGATTATCTTGACATTTTCTAATCATAAGAGTTATAAATTTTAAAATCATATGGCAGGCTTGATAGGCTGCAGGTTAACCCCCCAAGTGAAGTTACTTTCTTTATTAGATATTAAATTGCTTTTCTACAAAAGGAGAATTATATTTTGGTTAATTTTTGCTTTTTTAATTCTTCCACAGATTTCATCTGATAATACAGTGGTCTGAGTGACAGCAAAGATTTTTGTTTTCAATATTCCTGGATAAATATTGACTAAAGATGCCAGTTCTGTCTTTCACCACTGAGATGAATTAGTTCGGGCACAATTACAGCAGGGGTTTTTTTTAGTATAGCGTCTAGTATGACTTAAAAGTTTCTAAGCTGAGTTTAGAATTTGCACAGATCTTCTTCCTGAGCAGCTCTAGCATTTGCAGACATCATAACTAAGGTCTAGAATTTGGCTGGGGAGCTACAGTTGCCTAAACATGATACTCTTCCAGCTCAACCCAAATTCCTGTAAATTATAAAGAATATAACTTATAAATAATATAAATTATAAATTATGCATTCTGTATTCGTAGTCAACGACTTTTTATCCAGATACCCTCCATGCTCCCTTTATTGAGCGATACCATTTCCAGCACCACAAGATATGGAAGGTTTCCCTCCTAAATTCCATGTGAAGCCCATTATAGCTATGAGTGCCCAAGGTCAGAACAGCCTGGTTCCTCAGGACTCCCACAGCTACACCTAAAGCCACATCAGAAACTTCAAATTAAGTGAGTTAAACACTCAGGAAGGTTATGGTTATGGAAAACCATGGACATCTTCTCATGTCACTTAATTTGTGGGGGATAAAAGCCAAGAGAGGTTTTCAATAACTTTGTTAGAGAGATTTCCTGTCTCAGACCTTTGGTCAGACCAGGGTATGTATGACCAAACCCTTCTCTCCTAGGAGATACACATTTTACTAACAGTCAAAAGTCAGAAGGAGCAATGTCATTCCTAACTCACTGTCTAGCAGCACTACAGTCCATAAACAAGATAAGGGATATGTTTTTCAGTGCGGCTTTCCCTAATTCGGAAACTTCAACATGCAAGTTTTGATGGACTTCTGACTACTGTGTCCTTTCTAAGCTGCACAAACACTATCTGCTGGAATAACTCAAGGAATGAGCTCAGCAGATCTGTGCAACGCAAGACAAGAAGAACAACTGACACCAGAACTTCCAAGTTTTACACTGACCTGTGGCCAAACTATTTCCAGCTATTATAGCTCATCTAATAGCTGTGAACAAACTTAAGAGGCGACTTTACAGCTTCTTTGCTTTCTGACATATTTATGGCACAAATGAAAGCAATTAATTAGCATGACCAGCCTACATAATGTCCTAACCTTCATTCTCTTTCAGAAACTATTTGACTAATAATAATGGTTTATTACATGGTTTCATTATGAATTTTAAGTTTTAACTTTTGAAGATAGAATAGATAGATTTGGAGAGCATCAATCCTCACTTTTTTACAGGTATCATTTGAAATATTTTACTTATTTTTCTCATAATTATTTCATTGCTTAATACATAGACATAAAGGACAAAAAAGAAAACAGAACTGCATGTCCTGGCAAAGAAACATCCTAATGTGGGATTGCAGTCCTCTGCTCTGGATCCATAATTCATGCATTGGACAAGTGTGCATAAGACTTCTCTGTTTTGACAGATGAAAACAAAGATGAAAAAGATGAAAACATATTCCAAAGCAGAAGGATTTGTAGCTTTTCAAATTATAAATGAGTTTTGGCTTTGAATCCCCCAACATCATAGGGAGGAATGTGACCACTATTACCCCTAGCAGCATGACATGACTTCGGATTTGAAGCTCATTTTCTCTCACAAGGGTGTATTTGTGCACACTGAAGTCTTATTCTCTCTGTTAAAACGGCAAATAAAAGAAGGTGCAGATGTTAGGAGGGTAACCAGGACTGGGATCTTCAACCATTATTCAGAAGTCAATGCTTAGCAAATCTGCACCGAATACCAGCTGATAACTTAAGCTAAGTTTAACATACTGATTTCCATGCTGAGAGTCACGCAGGCCCTTTCAGCAGAAAGATGTGAAATATTCTTGCTTAGCCATCTTTCTCAAGAGATTCCAGGTTTAGTCAGCCCGACCAATAACCCCTCCAGAAAGTAAACACGCTGAGAAGCGTATTACTTCTACACATCCATGTATATCCCCAAGGATCTTCTCAAAAAAAGAAGTCGCATTGCAAAGTCTTCCTTGTTTGTGGAACTCATTCTCCCTGCATATATTTACAGTGACCAAGCACTTTGTTTAGACACACACAGTTTCTCTCAAAATACACCTATCTCAGAAAGCAAACAGCAAGGCAGAAAAGGAAAACAGACTGTCAATGTTGTCTCTGCAGCAGAGCTGCTCTGAATGCCCTAAAATATTTAACCCATGGATAAAAGCTCTAATGGCAACATCATTATCCAAGACCTTCAGAGAGACTAACGTGTGATGACCACATAGTTATACACACAAGGAGATCAAAGTTAGATTGCCTTTGAAGTAATCAGATCACAATGCTCTGGACTGTAACACAAATACAGTGCCTTGGAGAAATAAAAGAAGAAAAGGACTATTTTTCATTATCTTTTGGCAGATGCTACAGTGTCCTAGTAACAGAACCAGACCCTTAAACTAACTGCAAAGCTCATGGTGCTGAAGCCTCTCAAAGCCACTGCAACTACATACGCTTTATGGCATAGCAGAAATAACCTCATTTTAAATTCTGTAAGAAGGGGAAGGTGGCTTAGAAATACATCCATTTATGTAGTCATTTCTGTTCTTGGCAATTTAAAAAGCTCTACACAGTGAAAAGAGGATGGTGGGTAATACAAGAAATATCCTCTTATACACGTGAACAAACAGCAACATAAAGCATAAAAATGTGCACTGGGCACCGACTCTAGCTTATTTTGATTCCTAGGTCTTAATATTACAGCCATTATGCTTCACACTGAGTCTGGATATACGTGGATGTGTCCTCTCCTAAATTTTTAAAGAAGCCTTCAAGATATTTTGCTATGTAATAACAGCAAGGATACACACCTTTCACAGCCTGCTTCTCCAGTACGACTGGAAAAGCTTTGCGAAGGAAGGAATTACCATTAGCCCTTCTTACTAATAACAGGCACAGAGAGGTGAAACAACTTGCTTAAAATTACACCATACACCAGATATATAGGTGGAAATAGGACCCCCAAACTCCTCAGCCCTGGCCACTGTGATGCAGTCTCTAGCAACAAATTCATTTCCAACACATATAAGACATAGTCGTTTCCAAATTTCACAAAAGCAAAATAACAACTTCACCTGCAGCTGAGCAAAACAATTTAATTTAGTTTTCTGCAGAACAATGTCACCTTTTGAGGTTTGTTTTCATTTCATTCATAGTTTATTTCCTTTCAGCAGAGCAACCAACAGACTTATCATTTCTTTGAAGTTTCCAGCTTTTTCCCACATTGGCATTAGCTACATAGGCAATTCTTCTTTCCCCTTCAATGTGGAAGAAGAACACCTGCTTGGCATAGGTTTAGGGTATTATTTGCTGTGTCTCTCTAAATAACTGCAGTTCCATAGTTTACCTATTTTTATAGCCAACTTTGAAAGCAACAAAATAATAAATACTAGTGGAATTTCTAGGAATCAACAAAGTGGAGACAAAGATATATAGCCCTGTGCAAAGCAGACAAGAAGAAAAAGAGATGAAAACTTGACATCAAGGTGAAGAGAAGGAACAGAGAGGGTGCAAGAGTGGAGACGCTGGAATTATCTTGCAAAGGAAGGCCAAAGAGGCAGGTACAGGGACTAGAGGGATAAAGGAAGTGTAAGTCTTTGTCAATGACAAAGTAGTGGAAGAATGGAAAATAAGTAAGCAAAAAAGGAGACCTTGCTGCATCAACATTGGCTAGATCTTGCAACTGGAAAAACAAGAGCAGGGACACTGTAAGGATGAGTCACTATTTACACATCAGCACTTTGCACTACGTGCAAGAAGAGGGAACAGACCGGACACGTCGTTCAGTGAATGGCTACAGTTCTGCTGTGAACTGGCAGGATGCGAACAGCACCCGCCAGAACTGCAATACACAATTTCATATCACGCCATCGCTAGTGATCCCGTGCCCCAGAGGCAGAACAGGGGAATGAACCTCCTCCTTTGGCACAGCACAAAAGAACCGATCCCATTTATCTGCAAGGCAGCTCTGACACAAGTTGCAACTACTTTTTTGTATTACAGCTGCTCTGGTCAAGTCTTTGGCCATCTAATCTACTACTCAACATGCTTCTGACTACAGGTGAGTTGGGTTAATTTATGGATCTAAAGATCCAGATAGGTCTTCAGTCCAAAACATGCATTTCTGAACCAAGTTTAGCATCTGACACTGACTTTCCCTTTGTTACCATTTCTGATTTAACCAAACATCTTTTCCTATGTTCCTTGAATGGACTCTGAACCATTCCTCCATGTGCTTAATTACCTGTCCTATGTTGAACCGCGTACAATGTATGAATTACTGGAATGGAGCACTTAGCAACTTACCTATATCAAATATCATTTGCTATTGAAAAACATCAATTTGTTATTCATTTTATGCTGCTCTTTTCAGAAGAGATGTTCAAGATTCCTGCAAAGTATCACTTTAAGATTAACACCAGTTATTCTCTATGAGCCTGTGAAATCTCTTCTTTTGTCCAGTTTAAGCTGAAATCAAGTCATTTGCCATTCAACATCTTCCTGGTCATTCTCTTTTTGTTTTCCTTCCTCCATCCACAAGGACATCACATCACATCATCTCTACCCAACTGTACTAAAATCCTGTGGCCTTGTTTTTGGAAGATTTCCAATTCTTTCACGAGGAAGACTGCAGTTTACTACTAATTGCAGTAAGAAAGAGTAGATAGCTCAAGTAGCTGTTATTTATTATTTGACATTCTTAAACATACACCTGGAATACCTACAGTTTCAAACAAAGCTTTAGTGAAGTCTAAACCTGCACTTAGATTTTTATCCCTGTAATTTGCAGGTCAGCCTTGTGGTTTCTTTTATTGACAATAATTAAGTAATTCAAGGTAGATTATTTCACTCACAAAAAGCAAATATGCTTTGGGAAAGCTGTGCTGCAAATCATTCCCACTTTTTGTCTCCACATAAACTCCAAGCATATCACCAGAAATCAGGTACCTTGCTCCTCAGTGATGTAAAGTAAAAGAAGGACTGTGGCTTCCCAGAGAGCTGCAGAATCACTGATGCCGGTAGGTACCTCTGAGGATTATCTAGTCCAACCTCTGCTCAAAGCAGGGTCAGCTAGAGCATGTTGTCCAGGGCCATGTCCAGCCAGGTTTGAATAGCTGCAAGCATGGAGAGGCCACAACCTCTCTGGGCAGCCAGTGCCAGTTTTCACACACCCACATTGTGAAAAGCTGTGCATTTTAGGCTTTTTTTAATGACATTTCCTATATTTCAACTTGTGCCCATATCCTCTTGCCCTTTGACTGGATATCGCAAAGAAGTCTGGCTCTGTCTCTATATCCTCCCATCAGATATTTATACACATGGATAAAATCCCCTGAGCCTTGATTTCTCTGGGATGGCTTCTTCCCATTGTCTAAAGAAGGAGTCATCTCCTTCTTTCTGATCTGGTGGTCTGTGGTGAGCACCCACCACAGCATCACCTCCATTGGTCTGCTGTCTGTGTATGACCTAGCAGCTCCCATCGTTTGGTCCCAAGGCAAAGTTCCCTCACATAATGTGCAAAAACTGCTGTGGATCCTCACTGCCCTCCCCTGTCATTCCTACGATGGTTTTGCCCCACTAGATCAGGAAGACCACATCTCTTTGTAGGCACCTTTGATCCCCAAAGAAGATCCCATAGCTATAAAAGCCCAGTCCTTGTTGTTGACACCAGATATGCAAATAGTTGCAGACCTACAGGGTCTGTCCACTCGTTCCCTAGCCCTACCCCATAAACAAGAAAACCATCTGGGCCACATGTCCTCAACCATGACCTGTGAAAACATATAGCCATAACTC
Organism: Coracopsis vasa; assembly: GCA_026283785.1. Lineage (NCBI taxonomy): Eukaryota > Metazoa > Chordata > Aves > Psittaciformes > Psittacidae > Coracopsis > Coracopsis vasa. Next base: position 12,092 of record JANHGB010021469.1, on the reverse strand, counting down.
ATATGCTCCAGGTGTCACTGACTGTATCACTGATGCTCACCTGAAGTGCGTAACAGCCCAGGGGCTGGACAAGCCCAACCGGTCTGCCTACAACATCTGAGATCTGAGCCCTTGATAAGCAGAAAACATCCCCTAGAACACAGGTTGGGCTGACAGATGAGGACTCCAACCCTCGCAGTCACCCACTGCCACCAAGCCTTCTTTCTCAGGCTCAGATGCTTTACTGGACAGAGCTCCCACATCTGCACCCAGGGAACTGAAGCTATCCTGTAGCTGCAGATCTGCAGGTGGAGCAGAAGCCTTCCTCCTGAGGCCAGAACTCACAAGCTTCTGTCTACGCCACAATGGAAATCTTCATTTCCCAGCCTGACAAGCACAGACTTCCAGCACATTCTTCAGTACAGCTGGGGGCTCAGGCTTTTGTATCTTCAGGGTCCTGGAGAAGATCTAATCTCTCCCTGGACTACTGCACTAACTGCTGCATCTGGGAGCTCTGTTGTAAGGCCAGCAGCTATATAGGCTTCTCCACAGCATCTGCTGAAAGGGTGCATGATCTTCCCTAACTAGGAGTCAGCTGGAGAAGGAAAAAAGCTCAAAGCACCTTCTGATCATGCATAGCTGGCAGAGCTCATTAGAAGTTGCTAGAGTCTGCTGGAACACAGCCCTCCTGTAGTTATCCCTTCCCAGATGCAGCCAGCACCCTGGAAACACTTGAAGAGTTCCCAGTTCTCCAGCAGCCCTAGAAGTTCCCAGGAGATCTCAAAGGAAAGCAGAGAAACTACTCATCTGCTGGCCTCCTCTTTTAGCTGTGCTCACCTCATGAGTTTGATAGAGTCCTGATGACCACCACAAACCACAGCAGCTTCTGATCAAAGCATCCTTTTTTTGTGTGGAAGTACACAGAAGAGTATATTTTTATGGATAAACAATGCACCAGTCACTAAGTGGAACTTCTTAGGTTGCAGTGAGATAGAGTTACTAAATCCTTGCCCATTGCTGGCCCAAAATTGACTTCTAATGGGAAATACTGCAAGTTTCTACATTTCTTTCCCATTATCCAGTTTTCTTGACGCCTTGATTTTTCTGTGTAACCAACTGCTGTTATAAATCTTTATGGAACAATAAAACGGAAATAGAGTAATGTAGAAATAGCAAAACAATAAGAAGTTTTCAATTCTGGAATTATTTAAAACCCAGGTCTGGAAAGCAAACTCAACTCGCAAACATTAAGGGAGCGCTATGGTAGATCAACAAGGTGTTACATGAACTCTGCAAATGAGGTACTCATTTGAAGCTGCACTAGAGAGGAGAGTATCTGAACTCATGAAACATAATGCTGGCAGAGAGGTGACTGATTTCTGCTCTTTAATGCTGACATAAGGTAAGATACTTTATCATCTGTTTAGAAAGAAACCAGTTGTAGTTGTTCTTGTAGCAATAGTTGTTACTCTTCAAGAATAAAGTAGAGATCAGTGCATTGCGGTGCTTTATTTATACATTTTTGTAGGAAGTGCAGAAATATCTAATTCTCATCCCTCTGTCTTCCCATTTATAAAACCCAAAAGTAATTCTGAGGATACTGGTTGCCTACAGCTTCTTTTTCTTGTTGACTTGACTCAACATCAGCTTGTTTTGTGAAAAGAAGGCTGAGGGGCCTTTAATTCTGGGCTAACACTACCCCAATGGGAGCTGTACAGATGATGGTGAAGTTGTAAAGACAAATGCTTCTCAATCATGGGCAAATGGCCCCAAGATGGAGGTTCAGCTTGGATGTCAAGAAAAGATTCTTCACTTGCAGAACACTGCTCATCTGAGGCAGCTGTCAAATCTCCAGCCTTAGCAGCAGTTGAGACTCAGCCCAGGCAAAGCTGAGTCTAATATAGATTGGTGCTTTGAGTAGAGACAGGAGTAGAGACCTCCAGTAGCACCTTCCAAGGACATCTTTACCTTGATATGGGCTTGGTGGTGCCTGCAAAGATTTTTTGCCGAGACTGCAGTCTGCTTGTTAGTGCCTATGAAGCCTTTCTCCTCTCCCTAAATTTCACAGATTTGCAGGAATTTCATTGTCACTGAGCTCTCTACCCCTTTACCAAATTGCATGAAAAATTGGCAAACAAATTCAAAAGACCCTGGGGGAGATAGAGGGAGAAAAGAGATGGAAAGACAAAAATGCAAGCACATTTACTCTCTTTCTTTCCAGAGAGGAATGATCACACACTTCCATTTGTTTTGCTCCCACAAAGTTATGCCACAGGGCAGATTGCCACAGGCCAGTCCATGTGTGAATTCTTGTCCTTTTCAGTATGTCCTTAACGCAGCGATAAGAAGGCACAAAACCACCATTCATCTTCATCGTGCTCTCCAGTACACTCCTTTTCTTGAGGCCCATGGTGCCAACTCTGCCAGCCTTAATCCTAGATGAAGCAGACAACTGTTCTGACCTGGTACTGCAATTCCTACGTTCTGGCCCCCATGTAACATTTATGTCCGTGACTCGATTTGCAAATCCAGCTGATGATAGAGGGCAGGACAGAGAAGATGGAACAGCATGTTATGACCTCTGAGTGGTATTTCTCTTCACGTATTGACTTAGTTGAGAAAGCGAGTTACAGTGTCATGCTCTCCATGATACTAAAGCAGAAATCAAAGCTAGCATAGGAAAATTCCGAGTGAAAGATGTGTCTGTGCATTGCAAATAGCAGCATCGTCAGCCAGTGAGTAACAGTGGGAAACATCTAGCTGCCCATGTTGGGAAGTTGTTGAGGACAGAATCTGGAAGTCTTACTTAATACTGCACGTATTCAATTGGTCTTTTCTACACTTAAGGATGAACACAATGTGCACCCACACACAGTGCACAGACTGATGTCTGAAATACCAGCCATTATATCCACTGGGCTGACAAAAGATATTTTGGCATTTGCTTGGAAGACGTTAGTTGTCCACTTTACACTCCCAGGCAGGAATGCTGGTCCAGTCGGGAAGGAAAAGAAGACATACAGGACTCCAGTGAGACTTCTGAGCTCTGATCCCATCTATCATTAAATGTATTTTACTTGCCATCATCTTTCACCAAAACTCCCCAAACCTTCCATGTAAAACCAACACCTAAAGTCCTTAGGGTTTCTTGACAGCAACCTCTATCTTGATAAGAACCTCAAATGAGAAAGAGCTTTTTTGATCTTTCTTTGTTTCACTACTTGACAAGGTTGGCTTTTTTTTTTCCTGCCTGGAAAGCGAGAGCAGCACTGTAAATGCCATTCATTCCTCTTTTTGAAAGAAGTTCAGCACTATTCCTTAACGATGGTCAAGGCCTGCATACACACCATTTGCCTACGGGCTCATTTCAGAACCATCTCCGTTGTCACAAATTCCTCACCCTCAGCTGAAGGGAGCTTTCTGATCCACCCTACTCTTTCCATTTACCATGTTGAGAATCAGAAGAATTATGGAAACATAAAATAGTTAGGGTTTGGAAATGACCTTAAGATCATCCAGTTCTAACCCCTTGCCATAGGCAGGGACACCTCACACTAAACCATGTCACCCAAGGCTCTGTCCAACCTGGCCGTGAACACTGCCAGGGATGGAGCATTCACAACTTCCTTGGGCAACCCATTCCAGTGCCTCACCACCCTCACAGTAAAGAACTTCTTCCCTATATCTAACCTGAACTTACCCTGTTTAAGTTTGAGCCTGTTACCCCTTGTGCTATCACTACAATAGAATCATAGAGTAGTTAGGGTTGGAAGAAGTCTCATTATGTTACACCATTTAAAACCAGGCACATATTTTGTGCCTATCTGAAGCAATCTGAGACTGAGAGATTGACAGCATTCACTTTCATGACTTCAGGGACCTCACTCCCTGGGGAAGAATATCTGATGAGGTTTCCCATATGTTTTGCATAAGCTCAGATATAGCCTCCCAACATCCGGCCAAGTGAATTCCACCCTAAATACTGCTTAATTCTTGGGCAGAGCAATCATGTCCTCCCTGACAGATAACAACAGTACTTTGCTCATACTCTTTAAGAGTCAGCGTATTAGTCAGCCAAAACCCACTGAGCCATTAGAAAAGCCACCCACTGACTTCCAAATTTTGTTGTGTTTTTTTTTTTTTTTTCCTAAATCAAGAGGCTAAAATCATTTTTGTCAGAGATATGCAGAGAATTGTGTAATACAGGTCTTCTTCTACAATTTTTTTAGCTTTTCCTACACTTTTGAGCTGAGGCATCCTCATTTTCTCCCTTTTCTTTATTCTTTGCCTCCTCTCTTATTTGCACATTTTCACCCATGAAATTCATTAAGTATTATTGTACACAATTCTAAGCACAACATACCAGATACAGAAAGGGAAAAAAAAAACCAAACAAGGAAGAGTGAGCATAATAGATCCACACAGGACAACTAAAATCTGTCTGTAATTATTATGAGCGCTAAAATTTTATAGCATGACAATGAGTTAAAACCAAAATACAGCTACAAAAAGGCAAAACAATGCAAAAGAACCTCGATAACAAGCGAACATATTAAAAAAAGCAACAGTGAGCACGTGATTCCTGATAAATAGGTTTGCAGGAATTACCACATCAGCTAAACACAATCCTGCTTGCAATTACATGGCCCTTTTTGCTGCAGTGCTGCCCTGTTCTGCACTTCTGTTTTAAGGTTCCCCACTGAATTCCTACAATTTTCCCACTGTGCATTACTTCATACTCTTGCCCAAAACCATGTAGGGGCACTGGAGTAATCACCATTACTTTCTGTATTCTCATTTTTTTTTTTTCCTTTAAATTTTACCTTAAATTAAACCAGATTTTCACATTCCTCCATAGTTACTAAATTAGGAAACAAGAGCCAAGCAGTACGCACACTTCCATGCTTTTGGGTCCCCAGCTGTTTCACCACCTTTCTTGAGTTAAACAGTGCAAGAACTTACTTCCATTCCTAAACTCAGAGCTGTATACAGATTAATCTGCTCCCAGTAGCTAATTCAGGTATCATGACTGCTCTTCTCCACTGACAGTGCAGACAGCCTGGTCTGGCAGCGCTGGATTGTAGGTGGCCTGAATCACTGATCACTTTCTCAAATTCAGATGCTAAAGATAGGCTTCTGGAGAAAAACAGTCTGAATACGGCCCCACATCTCTGCCAATTCTTCTCTTGTGATTTGTGTTTGCCCAGCTTTGAACCTCTCAAAATCCCATCAAGGATGTTGCAAGAAACACGCAGCACTTCAAGTGTCTCTTTCCTGGAGCGTGTACCATAAGCATGTGCCTGCTTCCTGATTTCTATCCCTCGTTAGTAGTATCTCCCTTACTTTGCATTATGTAATCCCTATTTGGAACTCATTTGAAAACTCTGTTTATATTCTGTTTAATACCACAGAACCACAGAATGCTTTGGGTTGGAAGGGGCCTTAAAGATCATCTAGTTCCAATCCCCATGCCATGGGCAATACAATGTAATGCTGCTTAGGATAGGGCTGATGTTGCACTAAGTATTACTGACCATGTAACCCAAGTGCCCTCCAATATGGCAAATGCACTCTCTCATCAGGCCTAAAACCTTTTTTTTGCCTTTCAGCATCACTTTAAACTTTCCTGTTTGAGCTGAGCTCACTAATAATTCATCTGCTTTCTATTTACAAGGCTTCACTGCAGTCAAATGTAGTCAGCTGACTACGTATTTGGTTTGAAATACAAACGTCTGCGAGAGTTTTAGCCCTTGATACTGCCAGCCTCTATTCTAAGAAGTAACCCTCATTTATAAAAAGAGTCACCTTTGAATGAGCAGTCACAACACTGATAAGAATCTGCAGGACTGAACCTTATGAATGTATTTTTGTGCAGGTTATTTAGAGAGAACAAAACAAGCAGATGATCAGATTTAGACATCTGTTTTAAAGGCAACTCTGCAAATTGTCTCAAGACCAAAATAGATTCTTAGCAGGAAACGGAGTTTTCTTAATATTGAATCTGATCCTGCCCTACTGAAATCAATGGAATTTTGTCCCAGACTTTCATGGGAGAGGGATTTAACACATTTAGGCTCCCCAAAACCTGGCAGCATATACAAAAGCAGAGCTATAGCAGCTGTCAAGGAAAAAGCTCAATTTGGATAAACCTTAAATTTCAGTGTAAAAGCATTCACACTGGAGGAAGAAACAGAAACATGGGAAGATGATACAGATGTCAGATACGAGTAGCACTGCTGAATGCACCAGCCGAAACATTCAGCTTTCTGCATGATCCATGAAGTATAAAAACTAAGGGACAGCAAAGAAAAGGCAAAATATTTAGGTCCTCAAGAGTTTGGTTCTGTACAGAAATGCTCACACAGAAAGAGCTGGTGCTTCTCTTAGTGTTGCTATTTTCATTTTACTGTCTTCAAACAAAAATACCAATATTTTTGCCAATGTCAATTAAAGCTCAGAACGCTTCTGGGACACACATCCTTATTACACCCATTCTTACGGACTACAATGACACAGAGTTTGACTCATTAAAGGCCAGAAAATGAGTCAGCAAAGAAAAAGAACCCAAAAGCCCCAATCATCCCCCGTCTGTGATAATCACTGAATAACCTCTCTCTCCTCCATCATTAGTCAGCCTTGGGAATAAAGTCACTTATCTGAAACATAAAACTATTCCATACTTGATGTTTGCCTTTTTTTGTATGTTTGTGTTTCACTGTGATTGCCTCCTAACATTTCCCAGCCTCGCACACAGACTGATGCACTTAATTTTGACAGACACAAAATCCCTCTTAAATCTGCTGCAGTGTTTATACTGGGATGTACAAAAATGACTTTGCGAAACAGTCTCAAAATAGAAAATGAGATTAAAAATATTTTGCACATGAAAACTTCTCTAGGCAATGAGAGAAACAAAAGAGTATTACAAACCTTACTCTCTTCCTCCTGGTCGCCTAAAGGGGCCCCTACAGCAGAACTACTACCTTTAATCCTGCGCTCCCTTTTCAGCATGTATTTTATTTTCTTCTCTCTGCTAACAATACCTTAATAGCTCCCGAGTTCACCTCCTAAAAAGATATTCTAGGGTAAGACTTCTCTGTATTAGATTTGCAAAGGTTTAGAAACAGCTTGGGCTCTTTCTGTGCTAACAAACACTTAGTGGTAAATGCCTTCTCAAAGAGAGTACTGCAGCAGCAATTTGGTCAGTGTATGAGCCAGTTTGCTTAACAAGCATGAACCTCCCTGGCCTGCCAGTATTACCACAAAATAGAATCATTTTCCTAAATGGTTTCATTAAAGGGACATTGTGAGGCTGAATAGGAGATGTTGAATACAAATGGACAGAGTGAATTTTCAGTCATGTCAAACCAGTCTGTGGCATCAGTCACAAAGGTTTCACTGGGAAAAAAATGCCTCTATCACTTTACTGGGAGATGAACACATTTGCAATGATTCTGAAAGATTCGCTGCCACAGCCACTGTGGGTATACAGCGCTCCTCAGCCACGATCAAGCCAATTTATCAGAAGAACCCAGGATGAGTTATTCTCTGACAATGCCAAGACTTACAAACACTGTGGAAAATCATAATCATCCATTGCTTCAAGCAATTCCAATTGAATTGCCTCCCCAACTTCTTCATCCCATACAAAGCCATGATAGGCATATCAAGAAGGAAGAGCAAGCTGCAAAGAGCAACCACAGCCTCTCCTCAAAAGAGCTTCACATAGAGCAGCTTGGAAGGCAACAGCAAGTTCTTCATTTTAACAAAAACCATCAAGAAAAGGGCCAGGAGAGCATCATTTGAGACAGCTGTCAATATTTTAATGTACAACGATGCTGCAGCACAGACTGAGTCTCCCATCCTTTGGGATTTTTTAACTTTCTCTGGAAGATGAGAGAACAGGATCTTCTGAGGGAACTACATAGCAATTTGACATGGGCCATGTGCACTAGGATTTTTCTTGCCTGCTTTTCCGCCTGAAGCCCCTATTTGAATCTCTGAAAGACTGAAATATATATCCCTTATGTCTTCAGGTTGCTAATAGTGTAGTTGAGTGACACTTAGTGGCCTGTGACAAAAAGAGTTGATGGTCTGTCCTTCATTTCTAATGCATCTACATGTGCATTTTGATACAGGAGAGCTCTTCAGTCAGCTACAATATGCTTTTTCCTCAGACCTGCCCCATTAAATAAGTGCTATTACAATGTCTTCTACATAGAAGGCACGATGCAGTACTAATATAATCATTCACATCAATACAATCCATCTCCTCAAACTGCAGCCATGTAAGAACAAGATTCTCTCTAAATTCATGGAGATAAATACACTTCTAAATGTGTCTCTGTTCCACCTAACTTGGACAGCTCTTGTAGGATGGGAAGAATTATTCTGGGACTACTAATCTCACTCCACTGACAGTAAACAGTCTGGACTTTCAGGCAATTCTAATTAAGGGAGATAAATATCACCTGTAGTACAGAAGAGATAATTATGCACAAACTCCTACAGGCACAACTTTACCGTAATTCAGTGGGACGCCTTTTTATTGTTATCAGTATTTTGAAGGCACATTTCTAATGCCAAATCCGTTTTCAGATAACATGGGCATAAAACCAGTTGAGAAGCATGTAGGTGTTACAAGTGTAGGTGGGGTTTCTGCAATTCATCTTGTTTCCACTGTAAAGATAAATATCAATGCATGGCGGTACTACTGGAAGTTGTTTATCTTGCTGCTGACTTATGGCTTATTGGTCATTAAGAGAAATTGATGACATAGAGTTCCATATACATAGTAACCACTGCAAAAATATAATGAGGACAAGCACATAAAAACCTTCAATGGCCTAAGGAAAGATAGTTCAGCAAATACATGATGTTATGAAAAAACTCCATAAAAAAAAAGGATAAAAGAAAGAAAAGTGCAAGATAGAAAGAAAGGAAGAAAACCAAAAAAAAGCTCCTTTATTTCCCTGAACTCTTCAACACCCTTCCTTCCAGCTTTCTCTACATTACAGATCCAACATGCATCTCTGTCAAGCCAGCCTACGTGGTTGCACTGTAAGCTACTGTCCTCCAAGCTGGAGCCTGAAACAAAACTGAGAGACCAATAAATCATGCTACAAAAGGGAATCTCAAAAACCACAGAGTGGGCTTTTTTTTTTCCCTTCCTCTTTTGATTTCTTAGTGCCTTTTTGATTTCCTTGGCCTTACGTGATGCTTCTTGCAACGGCATTTGGCAGATCAAAAAGCCTCATTCACAAAGACAATTAATCCTCATCCTCCTTAGTGCAACTTGTACTAACTAATTGGATTTTAAATAATTTTCTTCATGAAACAGGATTGAGATTAGAAAGTGACTGAACTTGCAAGAAGTTCACCCACAATGAACCTTCCGGCTATTAGGAGTTTCAGGATATGACCTCAAGTATCTATGGATGGAATCTGATCATTCCATACATGGATTGAACCTTCCAATTACTGTGGTAGGGTTTGCTTTTCTGTAGGCTTGACTCTGGTGTTACTTGCAATAGTAATGTATTTGTGTGACTTCTTTACATCTGTGTAGTTAATGAATTAACAGAGCTGAACCAGGCCAGTCATTCACTGTGTCTGCCTATTTAAAGACCAAATCTGATAACAGATTGTGCTCTTAGCAATGGGATGAGTGTTTTGAGGTGGATATACTATGGAGGAAAAAACCCAAATGAGCTGACAAATGACTACAGCATAGTCAGGGGTGGAAGAGGGACCAGTTGTTTGAAAGGATTTGAACTGAGCTAGGCAGAAAGCTTTAGGTACACAGAGAGCATGTTAAGAAGGTATAGAAAAAATAATACCTTGTGAAAACAGAAACAAATTGGCATATCCTACCCAACATTTCACTGCTGTTCTTAACACATAATGATCAATGCTAAAAATACATCAGAAAAAAGGGTACCCAAAAGTTTCTTACTTTCTCACTTCCATAGGAAACTTCTCAGTGGAGTCTCTTTGCTGTGACGATAATCACATCTATAGAGGACTTAAAGCTCCTGGGTTTTCAAGACAACAATCTTAACCAAGACTTAGCTTCTTTCTGCCATGCAAATCATTGACACTATGGCAAAACCCCAAATTTGCCTCTGGGCAAATATTCAAAACTTTCTGCTGTGGCTTTTTGTTCTGTATCTCAAATGAGTTGTTGAGAAGCTGCTCATCAGAGTAGACAGTACCATAGAATAATACAACAGTTAGAACTGGAAAGAACCTTCAGATCATCCAGTTCCAGCTCCCTGCCATGGGCAGGGATGCCTCACAATAGACCATGTTGCCCAAGGTTCTGTCCAACCTGGCCTTACTCCCAGACCTGTGCTCCCAGATTTTAGATGCAATTACTCCAGTCTGGACTCTGGAAGTGAGAAGAGAGTTGGACAGAAAATCTCAGTAAAAAAAACCTCAAAAGGAGTCTCAAGTAATTTCTCACATTAATTTCCAGGATCCAAGGGGTCTCTGTACCATGTTATATACAACTGTAGTGTGAATTGCCCATTTTAGTTCAAATGAGTTGGTTTGCCTCCTATACCAATACCTGCCAATGCTTTAGCATAAAAAAAATGAAGATATTAGGGCTTCTGGTGTCCTCAGCATAAGAAGGACATGGAGTTGTTGAAGCAAGTCCAAAGGAGGGCCATGAGGATGATCAGGGGGTGGAGCATCTCCCATATGAAGACAGGCTGAGAACATTGGGGCTGTTCAGCCTGGAGAAGAGAAGGCTGTGTGGAGACCTCAGAGCAGCTTCCAGTGTCTGAAGGGGGCTACAAGGATGCGCTGGAGGGACTCTTCATCAGGAACTGGAGAGATAGAACCAGGGGTGATGGATTCAAACTGAAACAGGGCAAGTTCAGGTTAGATATGACGAAGAAGTTCTTTACTATGAGGGTGGTGAGGTACTGGAATAGGCTGTTCAAAGTAGTGGTAAATGCTGCATCCCTGGCAGTGTTCAAGGTCAGGCTGGACAGAGCCTTGGGTGACATGATGTAGTGTGAGGCACCCCTGACCATGGCAAGGGGTTGGGACTGGATGACCTTAAGAACCTTTCCAACCCAAACCATTCTATGATTCTATGAATCAGTGGGTGCTCTGCACTGAACATACAAAATGCTATTATAATGCTGACTCCTCTGAAGAAAAACCCAACCCCAATCAAAATGGGTTTGTTTTCCTTGTTAAATTGGCATTTAGCTTGAATCACACTGTGTCTTATTTCCTCTTTGTAACAATATATAATGCTACCTGTGTGCTTGAGATAGGGACATTTTAACAGTTGTTATTATCATTTTAGATCCATTAAATATAGATCTTAAGGCACAGATGAGCCCCTGGAGTTCTTACTTCTGGGAAGTTGGAGAATGTGAAGGGTATATTTGATAGGAATTGCTTAAATTCATAATTATCTTAAATGAGATCCAGAAAACAGAAAAGTACATGATGATTGCTGAAGAGATTAATACCGACCCTATTTAAAAAGAATCTGGGGTGTGTAATTACAGATGGTGTGTGTATATGAGAAGGTCCCATTGGTACTGCGATAGTAAACCACGGCAAGCCTTAAAGCTTCATTGTGCAGTGTTGCAGCATCTTCTGTGTAGAGGTTTTAGTAACTTAGGGGGAACAAAAAATTTGTATACATATAAATTTATGTATTTCAGTGGCTTAATGCAACTTATTGTTCCTTGAGGAGTTTTAGATGAGGAGGTTCACAATGGTTATTCAAGAACCTAATTCTACACCTCTTTATAATTAACATATAATAAATCCATCCTGCTTTTTTATTTTTTCCTCATAAAATACAACCCAAAGCTAGGAGTGGAAGCCAAGTTTGCCACTACCCAAATGGTGGTATCTCACAAGTGCTTTTTCTCTTTTGCAAAGGATATAAAGATTGATTTGACAGAGGAAACAAAACCCCATGTGTTGCCTTACTAGTGATAGCTGGATTAAGTTATGAAACAAAGTTCATCAAGACTTTGAGTGTCTGAGGAAACTGAAGCCCTTAAGGCAGTGAGAGAAGAGGGCCTCCATTGCAAATTTGTCTCTCTGTCCTTGATTTTCCCTTTGGTTTTGCTTCTCTT
>JANHGB010021465.1:0-15942 GCA_026283785.1 Coracopsis vasa | reverse complement strand
GGGGGAAAGCGTGTCATATTAATTCAGAAGTATTGCACAACAGAATAAGGCATTTTAGAACAGACTTGTGCAACCACAGCAATAAATGGATTCACACGTTCCACCTCTATTACCTGTTACACTAATGAACAGTGACTTTTGTGACAAGTACACAGCATACGCACCATTTAGAGTAAAATTCACTCAAGTTCTGAAGAACTTCTACACACCCAATCACCACCATCTATACATGAGCATGAGTGAGAAAATTTTCCCTGTTGATCATAGCAGACAGCAACATTACTGTACAGTTTATATTAAACATCTGGTTTTTAAGGTAACAACACTGAGAAAAGGAAAAAGGAAGCCATGTTTCACCTGGATGAAGTTAGAAAAGCTCTGAGCAATGACATAATTCTGACATAGTATCTAAGTTAGTTCAGGTTTAATCAGCCACAACTTGTATGTCAGGCTGCAGGGCTGAACCCACAAACTTGAGCACTGAACTGGATCATCTGCCAAACACTTTCATAAACATGTGATCTCAATATTCTTCTAATTTGGCAGACTATTACCATTTGTAGTTTACTTGGAACTTTTTTGCTTGGTTGTTAAGAGTTCAGAAGAAGCTGAAGGCAGGACTTGGTGTTATTTGTTGGGTGGTATTCTAAACAATTCTGGTTTTACAGCTCTAGCAACACTGAAGTTTCAGGAGTTTATGTATATGCACAAGCATCGGGATTAATGGGTTTAATTTCTTGTCATGCATCTGTTGGGACAGTGGAAGGCTTGAGGGGTTTGACATTAAAAGACTGACCTAATTAAAGCTGATTCACTCTTCCCAGGCATAGAGTAGCCAAGTTTTGAAGCACCACACCCCATCATATCATGAGGGTGGAAGCAGACTGGATCCTTGGAACATCTGCTGACAAGTTTATACCTGAAAAATAATTCAGTTGACACAGGATAGCATGTACTCAGATATCCTTGAGAAAATTCAAATTGAGAAGGATTAGTCAAACTCTGTTTAGATAAAATGTATTTGTATTTATATACCAATATGAAAATTGTTTATATACAAACTTTCAGGTCTTCTTTCCATGCCTTGTTCTTTTGTTTTCAGTCTTTCAGCCCCCTACCCGCTTCTAGGTTTCACTTATATTTTTCCTACTTTATGTAACCATAAGCACTTTGCTTGAAAACACCATATAGTATACTGCATTAATTATTTAGTTCAGTATTTGCGTCCTGCTACTTATATAGGAAAAGACAGAGCAAAATGAACATTTGTGCAAAATCTACAATGATAATTTAGGAGTTGTATTACTTTTTCTGCAATATATGTTTTAATGGTGAAGAAACAGCAATAAAACTTTCTTCCAACATCAGCATATGGCACTTCATACATAAAAAAGAAATATTTTTATTTCCACAGAAATAACATATATATTTATGTATACATATATATATGCACACTGGGTGATATACTGATTGCATTATAAATAAGACATTTTTAAAAGTTAAGAGCTGAACTATTTATTCTTCCTTGAGTGTATTCCCAATATATTTCATTCTGACCACACATTTCTTGACTTCACAGTCTTCCTCAATAATCTGCCATAGTCCATATACTTTAACTGCTTGATTTTTTCCAAATAAGCTATATGTGGGTATGTCATTGGATTATTAAATAAAGTTAATATATTTTTATTATGTATGCTACTGCTCACTTTTTCGTGTTATCAGATAATTATCAAATCCCCTTGCTTTCACTTCCATCTTAATTTCCTCTGAATTTCAGTTTTAGGATCACAGGTACTAACACAATCCCTCACGACCACAGCTCATATAACAAATATAAATTTTCTTTACACAAAACCCAGAACACTTCACTACCCAGAATTTGAAAAATTTGTAGAACCATTTCAATGGGCAACACAATTAAAAAATACCCTTACCCTGAGATTTCTGTAAATGTACTCTATAAAAAAATCCAGAGGCAGAACTAAAGCATGTGACTTTATCCCAGTTTCTCCATCTATAAAATCAGGTAATTATATTTAACTACTTAGCTGAATACTCTTAAGACCTTATTATATATAAAATTTGTGAAGCTTTTAAAACTGCCAAGACATGACAGAACTAGAATCAGAATAGAGGGGCTCCATTATTCTCCCAGTTAGAATTAAACACCAGAAGTTCAGAGATTTATACATTATAAAGGCTCAAAGAGAATACCTTCTAGCTTTCTGTTAAGCTCAGTACCTTAAACTCAAAGAACCTTTTTACTTAAGGCTTATTTCCATCCTTTAATCATTCTTGTGACTTTTCTTTGAACCTTCATCTATTTTCTTCTTTACTGGTGGACACCAGAACTAAAGAAAACAATAAAGCCATAGTGCTCTCAGTGCCAGACAGAGTATCATCTGCCTTCTCATTCCTAAACCTTCCAGCTTATATACCCAGAGATCATGTCAGCCCTCTGGCTGCAGATGTTTCATGCAGGATGGAGTCTCTTGCTCTAAAAAGAAGTCCTATGTCTTTGTCCCTCACAGCACAATGTTACATTTGCTATATTAAAGCAACAATCTCACTTCACCCAGTTTGACAAGCACAGTCACCCAGCAACTTGGTCTATTTGTTATTATTTTCTTAATCTTTGAATCATCTATAAACTGTGATTATTTTTACCAGGGCACTGGTGAAAAAAAGTTCAAGCATGGAGGACTGGCAACCCACTAGTATACACAGATACTCAAGGACCTCAAACATAACTGTATTCATCTTCATGAAGACACTCTTCTAATTCAACTAACGTGTGCCCTTCTCACTGTGCAATATTCTTGTTTCTTCATGAAAACGTCAAAGAGTGCCAAGGGATTGGCCTCATATAAGTCTAAATGTGTGTTTTTAAACTACTGCTGTGTCAACAGCTCGAAGTATAAGCACCTTGAAAACATGGCAACGGTAGCAGTGTAACAAGACCTGTTTTTAACAAACTCATGATGACAAGTATTAGTGACATCATGGGATTCTCCTTTGTCCTTTATTAACCAAGTCCTACATCAGTTATCCCATCATTCTACCTGGACCAGTATTTGCGCTGTAACTACCTCAGTCACCTGGTCTACAATGGTTTCCACTATCTTCCTGCAATGCCCAGACTTTTGTACAGTGAAGGTCCAGCATTAACTTCTTTGTCAGCTTTTTTGGGATTAAACTATCTTCAGCTTTAGGAAAAAAAAAAAAAAAAAAGCCATGATGAGAACTGGACTTCCATCCATGTACCCAGCGTTCCATGCTATATGCCTCTGAGAGGCAACAGTTTTATTTCCCATTTTTCTACATTTTAAACAAAACATACCCTTCCTATACCAACCACCAAACTGCTTTCAAGTAGGAAAATAAATATATAACTAATAATATGTGCTTTTCCTTCTTACTCAAACACTTCAGTCTATATAACCAAAGCTACTTTAACAGAAAGTTCTACTAGTGCATGAAATTAAAAATTGCAACACTGATATTCTTCTCATTGCAGGCTTGGTTCATTTCTTTTATACACATATGATCACAACACAGGCAAATAAAAATGTTAACTGGACAAACAGAAGGAGATGCTTTAGTTTGTTTGTAAAACTATAAAACAAACAAACAAAAAAACCCCAACAACCCAGCAGTGTTTCTGATCATGGAATATGTATGCCAAAATACAGATAGAAAACTGTTTAAAATACATACAAAGAAATGCAAGAGAGGACTAGGCTGTTACCTCTCCATCTGAATTACTGGAGGTATCATAGAAAAAGTGGCAGAAAATTCATCTTTTCTGTGATGTTCAGCTTATCTGAGAAATAAAAGTTCAGATGGATCAGCTTTGACATCCAAAGTAGCCACTCTTCTGTGCTGGCAAGCACCAACATTTTAAAAATAAGGGGGGGAGGGAGAAGTAAGCTCAAAACAAATATTGATCAATCTTGCCAAGCTGATGCTGAGCCAATTATCTACTTGGTCTCAGAAATGTGTCTGTCAAAATGCTCTGCTCCTGAGGGTTCTCTTGGGTCTGTATTTTGCAGATCATCAGGAGTTTTGTTTTATTAGTGAGTGGGTTTAGTTGCTGGGAACTGGGATGTAGGGTAAGAGAAGAGAGAAGGGAGAAATTTCATGCCTGTAAAAGAGCAATTGAAGATCAGACTAAAGCTCATTTAAAGACTTCCAGTAAGAAACTGTGACCAAGACTTAAAACACACTAAAGAAGCAGCTTCATCTTGAACTTTGGGAGCAGCTGTGCTCTCATTTCCCTTCCCCCAACACAGGAAACAGACCTAGAAACAAAAATAAGACAGGAATGCTCCTGTGCAAGCTAATGTTGTTGGCTTCTTAAACATCCACTACTCTTGTGCCAAAAAAAATGAAACCTAGGAGGATTTAACACTTCAAAGGATAGTGGGAGACTGCTTTAAACATAGAATTTTCTACCAGAGACAGATAGTCTTTCATTTTGTAAACAAGCTGGAAAAATGTTATCATGAGTGCATGTCAAGACAGATTTCATTTATATTCCTGTACAACTTATGCACATATACACTACTGCATATTACACTTTTACCTATTTTAGGCTACAATTAATGTTGTAGCAATGTTATCTCCCATATCAGGGGAAAAAAAAAGTGCAGCAGTTGAATCTTCTGATACCTTCCAAAAAGTTCCACTACAATATAGAGTTTGAAAGCTTTAACGCTACAGAGAAATGTTTGACAAAGAAGTTCTCTCCTTATTAAGCAATGATACATAATTATATAAGGAGAATGTGAATAACATCTTGCCAAAGGAATGTACGGCCACATATGCTACTCACAGTATTCCCAACTACAAATTATAGTTATGCTTTCACTTGTGCTATTAAGAACTTGGCCTTTGTTCAGAGTATTATGTTTTCTGAACAAAGGTAGAGAGAAGGGAAGGAAAGCAAGTGGTAGGCTCAGTTCTCAGTCTAACTTTCAGAAAAACAGACGGCAAGCTACCTAATTTTGACAAGCACAAAACATCTCTGTGGCTTGCCCTGCTTCACTCACAAAAAACAATGCATGTTTTCAAAACTTAGTATTTTGTGGGCTAATGGAAACTCTACATAATGCATTCTCTCTCATAAAGCTAAAATGTCGACGCAGATGGGACCGAGATCTTGATATGGAAAGAAAGCAAATGTTATCTTTTCAAAATCTTCAGCCTAATAAACATGATGTGGAGGATGGGATGAGCACTGTTATGAAGGAAAAAAGGAGGGGAAAAATAATCATACTTATTTTAGAAGAGTGTCTGCATCTCCGAGTGCAGCACCCCCAGCCATACCTCTCTCAACAGTGCTTAATGTTTTATTAAAATAGTTTTGTGATCCCTACTCATTCTGCTAGTGTCCTCCCTGTGGTAGAACATGAAAAACAGATAGAAAAACAAGAGCTGATGCGACTCTTAACAGCTATATTTCACTCTCACTTAAAACCTAACAAGTACCGTCAGATTAGTCCTCAGTCACAACGAATTCTAACTCCGGTAGTTTCCTTTTATTAAAAAGAGAGTATGTTTGATCTTTTCTTTGTGCATTGAAAGTTCAGGGCCATGCAGCACTTGTGCCTTCAGCACCTGTTAACAATTTCTCAGAGGAACGGATAGAGAGCAAAAGCAGGTGAAGGGAGGCTTTTAAGTTTTAACCATTGCATCCATGGATCACATCCCATCCAACCACACAGTGCAGTCACTTAAAGCACCATTTCTTCACTGCTGTGCCTAACAAGAGGGAAATAACTTGCTGTGGGTGTAGCATTTCAAAAGGGGTACAAAGTAATGTAAATCACTTTTCAGTTTCAAGGAATTTCATTCTGAATACAGGTAATTAAAGGTGAGCACAATGAGGAAACAAAACCAAGGACTAGTCACGCCCTGGATGTGTCAGTGGAGGGAAGATCATGATAACAGATGACAAGCTTAATCCTGGACAACCAATTTTTCTCTTCCAGTTACCAACATAATCCCTTGTCTCCAGAATAAAAGTCTGGCAATTTTTTGCAGGAAGATCTGCATGCTTTCAGGACACACTGCTTATTATACTCGAAATGGAACAAAAATAGCTGTTGAATCGTCCACTATATTGCCATTTCACAAACCCTTTCTCCCCACCCCGCTCTGAGTACAGTCATATATTTACATCTATTACATTTTCTGTATGGAATCACTGCTAAGAATAAGCACCTCATTACTAGAGAGGTGTTTTATAATCCAGTAAAACATGTATCAAACCACTTGATACTTGCTGGCTTAAAAGCAAGAGGACAGGTAAATGGATCAAGTTTAAACAGATTACAACTGAATTAAAATCAGAATCTGACACAACAGCACCTCTTGCAGAATAGCCCCATCTAAACAGGTGGCTATCACAGTTTTTTTACACTGTCATCACTACTAGAGCATAAAGCTTCTTATGCCTGGAAAACAATATTGAGAACAGACTGTAACAAATTCTTTGACTTGACTGCCAAGAGTGGATGTTCCAAAATGCCTGAACTGTCACGTCCCCACACTCAAAGCAACCTTTTTATCAAGACCCAGTCTACAGGGATGCCTGGGTGTTTTTTTATTGTGCTTTGTCTGCTTATAGGATGTATGTTCAGCCTCATCTATGAGATCCAAGCTCTACAGGTCTAGTAACAAAATTAATAGGAGTTCCACAGCTAAAGAATGCTAAAGGATAGACTAGACTATTTCACTGGGAAGGGACCTAAAATGATCATGTAGTCCAACCGTCTGGCCAATTCAGAGCTGACCAAAAGTTAAAGAATGTTATTGAGCGCATTGTCCAAATGCCTCTTAAACACTGACAGGCTTGGGGCATTGATCACCTCTCTGAGAAGCTTGTTCCACTGTTCAGTTAACACCATCTTGGTAAAGAAACACTTCCTCATGTCCAGTATAAACCTGCCCTGAAGCAGCTTTGAATCATTCCCACATGTCCTATCACGGGATTCCAGGGAAAAGAATTCAGCACCTCCCTCTCCATTTCCCTTCCTCAGGAAGCTGTAGAGAGCAATGAGGTCGCCCCTCAACTGCCTCATATCCAACCTAGACAAGCCCAAAGTCCTCAGCTGCTCCTCATAGGACATTCTTCCCAACCCTTTTACCAGCTTTGTTGCCCTCCTTTGGACACGTTCAAGGACCTTTAATATTCTTCTCAAATTGTGGGGCGCAGAACTACACAGTGTTCAAAGTGAGGCCACACCAACACTGAATGCAGCGAGCTAATCACCTCTTTTGGCAGGTTAGTTATGCTGTGTTGGATGCACACCAGGGTGTGGTTTGCCCTCTTAGGACCAATCTGGACAAAAGCCATATCGCAATTAATTTCAAAAAATGTACATACTGATGGAAATAGGCATTTTGCTATGTGCAAGTTGTACTTTCAAATGCCAGCTGGGCCATAATAGAAACCAAGCAAAAAAAACCAAACATAAGGGAATTCCACATACCTATTGAGGGTTAAGGTAAAAATGCCATCTAAAAACCAGGAAGTCTTTATGTGTTGCACATCACACACCGATTTCTCAAAGGAATTTATAGATGCTTTTGCACATAGCTTAGTAAGAGAAAGTCCTCGTGCAAGTGTTAGAGTAACTGACTATGTAAGATGTCTTAATTATCATTATATATTTTCTTTGCTTGGTAAATAATAAATATATCTAATGATTATTCACTTCAGCACAACAATTTTACAGACATTTAGAACTTTGTTACGTTTCTATAATAGTACTGTACACCATCAGATTTCAAACACCATACTGTAAACACAAGGCTTTAAACTTAAAACTTACAAAGCTGCTTCATACCTCTGGCATGTGGTATATCCTCATTTAATCCATCTAAAAATATCTCATTTGTTAAAATCTAATCTCTGGAGAAATGACTAGATGGGCTTAAAATAGTCAGTTCAATGATGGATTTATAACTTTATCTGCATTTCACAATTATAGTCAAAAACGTATTTTAAAGAGAGTAAGTTCATATCCCTTCTGCAAATAGGCATTTGCAACAGCCTTTGAATTAAGTTCATACGAGACTGCAGCCCACACAATGAATAAATATGTTGCTCTATAAGCAGCAGAACTAAAGGAATCTGCTTTTTTTACACCTTCATATTCCATGTCTGCTGAAGAGCTCCACAAACTTCTACTATAACCCAGGCAGTTATGCCACGCACTGCCTGGCCAGTCAGTACACACATACTTACAGTCGCCTGCCAGGTTGGTGGCTGCTCCACAGAACGAGCCAAGAGCTGCGCTCTTCCCATCTTGTGAGGGAATGGTATGACTTTGGTCTCCTTCATTACCTCAGCCACTACTTCTCACAACATCTGCAGGAATCCCCCATCTTTGAGCGTACTAACACTGCTGAACATGGCTGATGTTGCTTAATAGAGCCATGTGTTCTATTATGGGAGGGACGGACAGACAGAGACAATGCTAGATTGGACATTAGGAAAAGGTCACAGAGAGGGTGGTTGGTACCTCAAGCTTCCCAGGCAAGCAGTCATAGAACCAAGCCTGCCAGAGCTCAAGGAGCATTTGGATGACACTCAGTCCTTATGGTTTATTTTTAGGTGGTTCTGCAAGGAGCAGGTTGTTGGTCTTGATCCATATAGGTCCCTTCTAACTTGAGATACTCTGTGAATGCAAACCACACAAATTGTGTTTCTTGGGGAAACCTCTGTAACACTTAGACAAGTGATGAATACCAACTCAAGGTCCTCAAGCTCATTAGTACTGCACCAGGAAAGTTTCTGGACTGACTTACCATTTAGTTTTCACCACACAAACTCAAGCTCTCCCGGTAAATGCCGAAATCAAGCAGAAGTCATTCTAGCCCTACCTATCAACATGCCCAGGGCACACAAATTGATGATTTCAGTTTCTTTTTCCTCTAAACCTTTTCATACTCTTACACTCAGGCAGTCCAAGTTAACATCCAGTGAAATGGCTATACTTGTCAGCTGAACAAAACATCTAAATAATGTACCATTTCATACCACCATGGACAGTCAGGGCATTTCATGAGTGAAAAGCACTGTGCTTCATGTGTACTCCCTCACTGAGGGCCAAAAAATGGGTTACTGTCCTCTAGACTTCATTTTCAGCTGTTCAGTTCCTACTATTAGTTGACTGCCTACAGGCTGCACAGAAAAATAGTGAATTCAAACCAATGGGCAAGAAACAAGCCTCAGAGAGGTCGTACCAGCATCTTACTCTGAAGACACTCTATTTTTAATAAACAATTGGATTTTTAATTTTAAAGGTAGTAATACTGAGATTTCAATTAATGCTTAAATAGGATGAATCCATAAAAATACAAGTTATTTGAACTGAATACCATATTGGGCTGGTGACCCTAACATGCCTATTCCTCAATCTGTTGTCATTTTGAAGTTACAAAAATATAGGGTAAATGAAGCTCTGGACAATGATATTTAGCTGCCTTGAAATTTCCTTTATCTTCTGCCAACTTCAATTGCGATTTGGAAAGTAGATTTAGAACAGTAACTGGTAAACAATGATCTGGCATGCACTCATTAGCAGAAAAACAAACAATATATTCTTAATAGTACAATAAACCAGATAAATTTTCATCTCAAACCAGAAGAGCTTAGCCTCTAGTTCAATGTACTGCCTTTATTCTTTTGTTGCTGAATGCAAAAATGGCAGAAAAATATTCTATCGCACATTAGGCCTTTAGCTATAAGCCCTTTCATTTAGCTATTGCTATTTCTTCTCTTTCCCTTTTCCCTCATTTTCACAGATACCGTCAGTGTGAAATCTGCTCAATTTTAAACAAATGGGGTAGAATAGTTTCAGAGGGTAAAGTATCCTGATTCTTATGTTTGCTTTTATGGATTTGAAAATAATTTCAGGTTATTCTTAATATTTAAAAAATAACTTTACTATTGGGTAAAACATCCAACAGACTGGATGGGAAAAACACCGACCCTGGAGGCCTGCAATGAAACTGACTGTGACAAGTGTCGCAAATATGAAAATAAAAAGGGAAGAAGAAAAAAAAAACCTCGAGAAATATCTACATAGATTTATTTTTTTATAGTAACCTCAACTCTCATTTGTCTAAACATTTTAGCTGTTGTACGACTCCAAGATTGAAGGCGTAGTTTTAAATACATACATGTATTAAAAAATGAGCAAAGAAAATGAAATATTGTTTTAAAGCTTTAGGTTCCTTTTAGCTTCTAATTAATATTATCTTTGTTATTTTAGGAGCCTCCTGAGTATTTAGAGGGCTAAACTGCAGTAAAACCAAGGTACATAAATGAAACCGATTAAGGTCATCTTAGTCAATAAAAACTAATTGTGTCAAACAATAGCCGCAGTCAATAGCCCTTGCTGGTGAGTAGGAGATGCGGAGGGCACCTCACGCAGTCCCTACCCCACAAAGGAGGGTGGTCCCCACACAAAAAGCGTGACACCTCCCACAGGGTGCACCCCAGCCCTCTTTACCCACCAAAAGGAAGCAATTTGACGGTTGTATTTCAACAGCCATATGGCTATGCCATGCAAATTTGGCCTTGCTGCCTCATATTGTTGCTGTTAACCTTCTCCCTGACTTCCCAAAACACCTCTCAGTAGATGCATTTTGCCACATTAAACATCCGTGGTACAGTTTTAATTCCTCAGTCTTTGGGGAGGGGCACAAAGGGTCCATCAAACACGTTACGCTGTGCCAGGAGAATCTTTAGCCAAGTCAGAGGAGACCTGTGTGCACCAACATGCATAAGCAGTGAGGAGCCAGCCACCACACTAGCAGGTGGTCTGCAAGGCCCAGCAGCTTATGAGTATGGCTTCTGTCCACCCTGCTATGGGGGACACAGGAAAGACAGAGCCCAGCAAAGTGGCCTCAGAGCAATTTCAGAAAGTATTGTAAAGAATGTATTTTAACAATATGAGAAACATCTACGTTGTTTCTCAAAGCAGCTTGGTAAATGAAGTCTAGTGCCTAACTCAGGCAGAAAGCCTTTGAAAAACCCTGTGTTCAATGCAAGAGGGAAAAAGTACCCCAGATATTTATAAAACACTCAAAACTCCACCTATACACTGCCTGGGAAGTACACAAGTTCCCTTTGTCCTACATGATGAACTAAACTGCATATTTACAACTGTTTCCTTCATCTGACTAAAGTTTCATCTGTGATCTCCACACCTGTTTTTTCATTTTATCCTTTGAATACCACTACAATTTATTTCATTCCTTTGGTGACAGGCCTCCATCTCCAAAGCAGAGCATTAGCTTCTCTAAGGATTGTAACAGGAGGAAGTAACTATGACTAGACAATGTTTGGAATATGCATTTTTTTGCTTTCAGTTGCAGAATGAGTCTGCATTGCTACTGGATATAAAAATTCAGCCTCAAGATAGATTACTTGAAAGAAACGTTCAAAGCACAATTCTACATAGGTATGCCTCATGAGCAATTAACAGAGTTGCTAACTTTCCCATTATTAAATGCCGTGTTATTTACATAGAAGCCTCACGGACATTCTTCCTTAAAAGCCTTGCAGGTGGCAGCCAAATATCCCTTTACCCAGTCTTCACTGAGAGGGCACTGAAGTACACGGATAAAGATAAAACACAAACCACAAAGATAAACCAGAATGCCCAGCAACTAGTTGTTCAGTGCCCATTGAAAGTTCTCACTTACTGGGTACTGAATTAAAAATCTACAAAGTAGAAGGTGGACAGGAAATTCTGCGAGATTATAAACTAGCAATTAAGGCCAAGTCCTAAACAGACACTCATACATGCACACACCGAACTTTCTGCATACAAGTACTGCTGTTTACTTGGTGAAACTACTGTATACACAATTAAGCAAAGGCATAATTATTAAATTCCTATGGTCATATCTTACATGAAAGAAACATCTGGCCTACAATAGACACATTCACAAAGAAATGTTTAAGTGTATAAATACATTTGGAAGCGAAGTCTCATTTTTTCTTTTTTTTCTTTAAATTCAAACTTTTTAAAGATTCAACTGCAACATATTGATCAAAATGCAGCTAACAGCACTTTGATTTTGATGTTTAAGAACTGGAAGGCTAAATATTAGGGCGGAAACGGCTTTATGAAGTTTACTTCTACACTGAGGACAGTTCAAGGAGGAAAGAGACATACTTGTAACTGGCAAAAAGATCATTTCTCCGCTCTAAACACAGCTGCTTTTTAGATCAGTGTCAACCTGCACAGTACTGGCAATCATACAACACCCGAAATGCTCTGCAAATTATTAGAGACAACTAAAATAAAGGCGCACATGTCTATGTAAGGAAGCATGATGGAGAACATCCAAATTTTGGCCTAATTTTGATCTTGTATCATCAGGCATAATCAACTCCTTTACATAAATACTCTTTTTATCAGCAGCATTTTAATTAAAATACTTGCAATTATAATGACAAAATTACAGATTTGTAAAATAAGAAAACAGTCTTTACTGGAAAATTAAGTATATCTTTCCAGCAGCCAAGCAACTGGATACGATCTAAAGATCACTGCTTTGAAAGAGATGCAATTCTTTGATTTAGAAGACTTGAAAACACTGCCATTTCCCTTCTCCCAGTCACCTTAGTGTACCAGAAGAACGATGAATAGCAACTGTTCTTGTGAGAATGTTTTTCATGAAAAGTTCACTTTACCTCCCACACACATCAAGTTGACAACTGAGAATCAATTCAAAATGTAAGCACCTACGTCCTAAGGAAACCCTCAGTGCTCAGTTAACAAGCCTGTTATCTGCTTAATTTTGGTTTGGTGAGGGATATTGAGGGTTTAGTTTTTGGATTTTTTTTTCTTTGGTTTACGTCCGCTTGTTTGTGTCTTTTTTAAAGCAGCATCAACATGACAATTTGTAGCAATTTCTTAACACTTGCGGAACCAATTTCCTCTTTCAGAAAGGCCACTTTCCAATTAAAGGCTGAAAACCAGTGCTGTGTAAATGCTTACCTTCCAAGAGATCACAGCCTCTTTAAGCTATTGGTTTGCTACCAGCCTTAGCCAGACCTACCACTGATAAGAACCCGGGGGAAAGGTGGCATGCATGCTTCTCTCTCCAATAAAACCACGTTGAACCAGCACCATTCGCTTCTCTCTCTCACCCTCTCCACCCCCAGGAACACAAAACTCAGTAAGTGAAGCAAGGTCTGCAGGATCAAAACAGAATTTATTTCTCACCAGCATAATGTAGCGTATACGAGCACCTCACTAAATATCACTCTTCACAGGAAGCAGGCTAGCCTAGAATAGGCTTTGAAACCATCACATTCAAAAATCATGAAACCAATCATGAGAGAAACCTTTTTGAAGCAGCCGTTGCAAAAGAAAAAAAAAAAAAAAAAAAAACCCACACAAAAGAACCATTGGTTGGGTGACATGTTCCTCCTGCAAGGACTGCATTATAGTCCTTTATTATTATTTAACTATGAAAGGTCTATTGAAACTATAGCTTGCTGACGCAATGCAGACTGCTCACATTTACAGGGAAGGTGGGGCTCCTTCCTAATTTGAACCCATAAAGATATAGAGTTAAATGCTGGTCCAACTATGTAAATGTACCTATTACTCATTGATCAGCTGGGGTTGAGGAAAGAAAATGAGGTACTAAAACGGCCCCTTTTCATCACAACCTGCATGCTCCCGTGACAGGGCCCCACCGTCCACTTATTTTTTTACTGCATCAGACAAATTCATAAATAAGATTCCTCAGAAATTTTGTGACACAAAAAATAATAAGTACTAATTAACAATTGTAAAGAAAGTAAGTAAGTAGTATCTGTACTGTTGAACAATCCCAGACTGTTTTGCTAGGTCAACAAAGAAAACTTGCTACATTATAATCAGCTGTCAAAGACTGTTATTAGCCAAAAAGACAATAAAAGAAACTTTAAATGTATATCTAAAAAAAAAAAAAAAAAAAAAATCATACTTTCTGTGGCTTAAAATTAATTGTTGATATTTACATAGCCTAGAATATGCTTCATACAAGCCCACATTCTCAACCTAAACAAGAAAAAAAAGAAATTAGAAGGAAGCCTGAGCTACTGTTTTACAGGTCCTCAATTGTCTGTGGACAAGAACCGCTCATCACACCAGATTTCTTTTAATGAATATCTTCCACTAAATTCTCCTCAAACATCTTGCTGATATTTCTAAGCTACAGCAAAAAAAAAAAAAAAAAAGAGAAAAAAGGAAAAAGAAAACCAACCACCAAGCCTGTGCAATTTGCATCTAATTCCTATATAGTAAATTCCATAATCTGATACTATGCATTTCTAGATATTTATATACATAACTGATACGTAAATCTGCTTAATTTTCAGAAGCATTTGGGAGTTATTTGCACGAGGTCACTATACCTCATACTCTTGTTTCTTTAGGGGTTTTATTTGATTAAAAAAGAACAAGGTTCCCAATTCCTACTATTCCAACCACAAAACATGTTTTCATATTTTTTAAGGAAGGAAATATTTGTAATAATACTAAATCAAACCATCACTACAATAACGTGTTCCCACTACATTTGTTAAATAAAACTAAACATATGGGAAACAAACTTTTTATCAATTTACAGTAAAGACCCTCTAAGTTCAATACAAACTATACACTACCTTGATAAGAGTCACCCATATTCTATACGTGAGGAGCTGCTTCTGAGTGTCACAACCAAATTTTGCCCTTTCAAGAAAAAATAAAATAAAATCTACATACAGATTGGCAGTACTCACTTGGTAGGATCTTCTTCTTTAAAAAACTTTTTAAAATACTACTTTAACATGAGTGAAAAAGAGGGAGGTGATCATTGTTGTCAGAATGTTACGATGCACCCCGGTATTAAGACTGATTACTTATCCAGGCACTAAGCAGCCACTAATTCCTCTCATTTCAATTGGAACTGTAGCTACCCAAAGCTTCTGAAAACAAGCCACTTATTTAGATATCTATATTCAAAAACATTGGCCTCTTAAAGCATTCACCTAGCACATATGCTAGAGACACAAGTTATTAAGAACATAATCAGCATGAGCCATAGCCAGTGTACAAACAGTCTCGAGTGTGTCATAAAAGCACAGAAATAATGAGGTGCACGTAACCTTATGTGTTTACTTCTATTTAGGTTAAACTCAACAGTCTGGTCTCACCTGACAGTGACCCCAAACAACCTCTGACTTTAGATCCAGGCTGCTACATGACAAGAGCACTACTTTGCACCTGAAAACATAGTCAAGAGAGAGGTATTACCATGCGTATATCCAAGTCGCTGGTGGTCTAGCTGCAATAGCCTAGAGCTTTTCCAAAGCAGTTTAATGCCTCTAAACACCAATTAGATGACAGTCACAGCTATGCAAGGACATTTCCAGCAATTAACTGTCTTCGGGAAAAAGGCTGTACAGTCTGAAATACTTCTTGCACTGCATGTGCTAGGATGGTCTTAAGACTGAAGGTAACAGCTGTTATCTCCATGGCACTCCCTTGTTTTTTGTGTCATAATTATACAGAAATATTTCTGGAGGGCAACAAATTTTATCTGGAAAGCAGAAACGATAAAAAGTTGAGCCATGTCAAGTCCCAGCGACAAAGCAAGCTGATGGAGCGACACTGGCCTTATTGCACCACTTGGGAAAAAACAATAATGGTACAGAGCATATAGCTTTAAGAAACCCAGGAAAGCAAGCTTCAGGGAAGGAAATCACATGTATACAAACATCGATAATAAATAATAATAAACAGAAGGTCTGTTCATTACATTATGCAGAACTTGGAAGAAATCATTATTCATCTGCCTGTCTGCTCAGTCTGTATGTTAGTGAAGGCTGCAGGAAATTATTTCCAATATTCACAAAAAAAAAAAAAAAAAAAA